>JAHRHZ010000119.1:2858145-2875736 GCA_024137785.1 Ginglymostoma cirratum | reverse complement strand
CAGTGAGATGCTGTCCCTCGGTGAGACACTATCCCTCAGTGAGACACAGTCCCTCAGTGAGACACTGTCCCTCGGTGAGAGACTGTTCCTCAGTGAGATACTGTCCCTCTATGAGAGACTGTCCCTCAGTGAGAGACTGTCCCTCAGTGAGAGACTGTTCCTCAGTGAGATACTGTCCCTCTATGAGAGACTGTCCCTCAGTGAGATGCTGTCCCTCAGTGAGAGACTGTCCCTCAGTGAGAGACTGTCCCTCAGTGAGATGCTGTCCCTCAGTGAGAGACTGTCCCTCAGTGAGAGACAATCCCTCAGTGAGAGACTGTCCCTCGGTGAGAGACTGTCCCTCAGTGAGAGACAGTCCCTCAGTGAGAGACAGTCCCTCAGTGAGAGACTGTCCCTTAGTGAGAGACAGTCCCTCAGTGAGATGCTGTCCCTCGGTGAGACACTATCCCTCAGTGAGACACTGTCCCTCAGTGAGACACTATCCCTCAGTGAGACACTGTCCCTCGGTGAGAGACTGTCCCTCAGTGAGACACTGTCCCTCAATGAGACACTGTCCCTAGTGAGAGACAGTCCCTCAGTGCGATGCTGTCCCTCGGTGACAGACTGTCCCTCGGTGAGAGACTGTCCCTCAGTGAGAGGCTGATACCTCGACCAGCTGACTTGTAAAGAGTTAGTATTCGCTGGATAGTGAGTGTTGCTGACAAAGCCTTCACATGTTTCTTTGTTATCCACGATCTGGGTTACTCACAATTCATTTCGTTTATGAAAGTGGGTTCTCATTAACTGGAAGTGACATGAGCGCTGATGGGTAACTGTGGAGGAGACGCCTCGGCGGGAGACAGGTTGTAAGTGCTAACTGTTCTGATAGAGCTCATTTAGGAGTTGCTTTAGAGAGCTGGAACAGTCAGGATTAGCGAACGAGCTCAGACAGCCCTCGTGGGGAGGGCCAGTCATGTCAATCACATTGATCACATGACCTCTCAATGCCAGCCTCATCTTCCGCTGATTGGTCACTTGACCTGCCCAGTCAGTGAGTGAACAGTGTCAATGGTTGGTGTTTTGACCAGCACGGACACGGTGGGCCGAAGGGCCTATGTAGATCTCCATGACACTGTGATTGTGCCTCTCTGTTCCCTGATTGGGTGATTGTTTAGCACTTGGTCAAGTCTCTGTCACTCTCTCCTCTGGAATATCTGATTGGTTGTTTGAATTTCCTCTTTGTGATGGTGTTCAGGAAATGGATCTCCAATTCCTGACAACTCTCAGAGAACCAGCAGCTTGCATGGGCTGGGAATTAGCTGCTCGCTTCCAAAGGACCATCTCCTGTTCCTGCTTTGGCAGCTCACAGTTGCTCCTTTCATCCCCCACAGAATCTGCAGCCAAGGGTTCCCACAGCTACAGCCCTTTCTGGTGAAAGAAGCTGGACACCACTGAGATAACAGGGTCAGGGTCGGGGTCAGGGTCAGGGTCGGGGTTAGGGTTAGGGAACAGGGTCAGGGACAGGATCAGGGTCAGGGTCAGGGTCGGGGTTAGGGTTAGGGAACAGGGTCAGGGACAGGATCAGGGTCAGGGTCAGGGTCGGGGTTAGGGTTAGGGAACAGGGTCAGGGACAGGATCAGGGTCAGGGTCAGGGTCAGGGTTAGGGTCAAGGTCAGGGTTAGGGTTAGGGACGGGGTCAGGGACAGGATCAGGGTCAGAGTCAGGGTCAGGGTTAGGGTTAGGGTTAGGGATGGAGTCAGGGACAGGGTCAGGGTCAGGGTCAGGGTCAGGGTTAGGGATGGGGTCAGGGTCAGGGTCAGGGATGGGGTCAGGGACGGGGTCAGGGTCAGGGTCAATGTTAGGGTTAGGGTTAGGGTTAGGGTTAGGAAGAGCTAATGAAACATTTCAGCCACAGCCCAGTGTTACCCTGATTGGCTGCACAGTTTTGTGCACTTGTGCCTCAGAGAGGACAGGCAGAGTGATGGGCTGGGAAGGGCATAGGAAGGAGGGGGCTGGCTTAGGCAGTGGATTGAGAGACCTGTGTCACACCCTCTTACTGCCCTATGCATAGCGCAGTTGGCTTTTGTAGATTCTAGTTCCTGTGATTATCCAAACCTGAGGGGACAATGTGCTCTTTCAGATCATCCTCCATTCGATGCACAGGTACCAGCCCCGTTTCCATGTTGTACAGGCCAACCAGCTGTACAGTCTCCGCTGGAACTGCATTGCCACGTTTGTGTTTCCTGAGATGGTCTTCACTGCAGTAACAGCCTACCAGAACTCCCAGGTAACCAGCCCATACCTCAACCCCTTAGCACCCTGTCCCTACAGCCACCGAGCACAGACAACCCTCACTTAGACCCTAACCCGAGAGAGACACATTTTGTTTTCCCGTTTTCAGCCCCTCCACCCACCATTCCTTACATTTTTACCATGCTATCAGCTTCATTCTGAGTGTGACAGGGTGGGGGAGTGTGGGCAGGCAGTGGATCAGTGTTGGTGGGGAATGAGGGTCCTGGGCAGGTTGGTACCGTATCAGATGAATGGGTGCTACAGTGAGGCTGTGTGCATTGCAACAGTAAACCCAGGGGAGAGAGCTAGTGGGGCTCCAATGCCTCAGGATGCACTCATACTGGGGTACAGTCACACTGGGGTACAGTCACACTGGGGTACAGTCACACTGGTAATATAGTCACACTGATCTATAGTCATACTGGTTATACCGTCACACTGGTAATACAGTCACACGGAGGTACAGTCACACTGGTAATACAGTCACACGGAGGTACAGTCACACTGGTAATACAGTCACACGGAGGTACAGTCACACTGGGGTTCAGACCCACTGGGATTCAGTCACACTGAGGTGCAGTCAGGCGGATGATAAAGTGTTAGTGGGGGTACAGTCCCTTTGGAGATACAGTCAGACTGGGATACACTATAACCTAATCAAGGTCCGATACCAAGTTAAGACAATTTTGCTGCTTTTCAATTCTGTAGTTTATGTAATAAGTCCCCGTGTTTTCTAATTGTGTTACTAATATGCAATGCTTTGTTAATTTGGGAACCCATTTCTGTCAAACTCTTTGTTCCCGGTTCATTCTTATTTACTGAGGCTTGAGTGGGCATTACTTTCCTGCTAAAATGGGCCACTTCATGTGTCTGTGTTCATGGTTAATTGCCACTTACCTGTGCCATGTTCAAGTTTTCGAATATCTTCTTGTGTTTTATTGCATTCTTCCTCAGCATTAGTTTTATTCTGTGGTTTGAAATTAGCTATTGATTTAAATATGGAGTTACTTGTTTCAAATCTAAGTCGTTAATGTACGTATGTATCCTTGTTATTTCACTCCACATTGAGGAACTTTGCTTTATCCTTAGTTTCTGCTTCCGCCAAATTCCCACCAAATCACACATTTGTGTCCTCGCTCTGCATGTACCAAACTTCCTTGTGAGTCCAATCTATGGCAGATTATCAAAGGTGCTGCAAAAAATCTAAATGTATGGCATCTGCCAGGTTTCCCTTGTCTACTCCCTTGGTGGACCAACCCCACATTAAACAAAGCAGCTTGCAGCTGAGTTTTGTAGGGGTTTTATTGGGTGAGCAGTCAACACAGTTTCTGTTCATCGATGATGTTTTCGGGAGTTATTAATTGTGATTAGACTGACTCCTGTTCCTGTCATTTCAGATTACTCAGTTGAAGATTGATAATAATCCCTTTGCAAAGGGCTTCCGCGTCAATGGGATGAACAGTAAAAGGTTAGTCAGGAAGTGCGTGACA
Organism: Ginglymostoma cirratum; assembly: GCA_024137785.1. Classification (NCBI taxonomy): domain Eukaryota; kingdom Metazoa; phylum Chordata; class Chondrichthyes; order Orectolobiformes; family Ginglymostomatidae; genus Ginglymostoma; species Ginglymostoma cirratum. The sequence continues at coordinate 2,871,975 of JAHRHZ010000119.1, read as the reverse complement.
GAAAAACACTCCCACTTATGTCCTGCTCCTGGTCCTGCTCCAAATCCCAATTCCATTCCTGATCTGGCCCCACACTGCTCCTGGTCCTATTTCTGGTTCTGATCCAGACCCTGCTCCTTATCCTGATCCTGTACGCACTCCAGTTTCCTTTTTCCTGATTCTGGTCCTGTACCCATTCCTGATCCTCATTCTGCTCCTGATCCTTATCCTGTACCCACTCCTGATCCTGATTCTGTACCCACTCCTGATCCTGCTCCTGCTCCTGATCCTGTTCCCACTCCTGTTTCCTGTTCCACCCCAGGGGGAACAATGAGGAAAGCAGTTGAATAGTCAAACTGAAGGAGTTCCATTTTGACCTGGATTTTCCGCGTCAAAATCCTGGAATTTTCCCCTTCAGAGCATTGTGGGTCAACTCACAGCAGGAGGACTGCAGCAGTTCAAGAGGGCAGCTCACCACCACCTTCTCAAGGGGCAACTAGGGACGAGCAATAAATGCTGTCCCAGCCTGTGTTGCTCGTGTCCCACAAGTGAATTAAAAAAAGGAGCATCCTTCACTCAGAGCTCCCGTCCTAAGTGTGGATCTTCCTGTGCTTTCAGGGTGCGAGAGGCGAGGACCCTGCAGAGTCGCAGATGTCCAGCTGTAGTGGAGGAGAGAAGCTGTGAGTGTAGTACAGGTAAAATTGTCACTACAGTGTGAGAGCAGCAGCCAAGTGTGGGGTCGGGATTGGTGGGTGTGAGGCTACAGGGAGAAAGCTGAGTGAAGTGATTCAGGACCGTATCAGAATCACACTGTCCCTGAGATGATCAACATGGGGAGGCAATGGCCTGGTGGTATTATCGCTGGGCTGTTAATCCAGAAACCCAGATAATGTTCTGGGGACCTGGGTTCGAATCCTGCCACAGCAGATGGTGGAGTTTGAATTCAATAAATATCTGGAATTAAGAGTCTAATGATGACCATGAATCCATTGTCAATTGTTGGAAAAACCCATCTGGTTCACTAATGTCCTTTAGGGAAGGAAACTGCCATCCTTACCTGGTCTGGCCTACATGTGACTCCAAACCCACAGCAATGTGGTTGACTCTTAACTGCCCTCTGGGCAATTAGGGATGGGCAATAAATGCTGCCCTAGCCAGCAATGCCTTCATCCTGGTAATGAATAAAGAAAACACGCATTTGTGAATCCTCCTCACAACAACATCCCAGGGGCATAGTATCATCATGGTAAATATATAGGCAATGAGCCAGTGGGCAAGAATTTGGCAGATACAATATAATGTGGGAAAATTACTGGGACGGTGGCTGGTGTGGCGCTATTATTTAAGAAAGATGGTAGGGAAAAGCCAGGGAACTATAGACCGGTGAGCCTGACATCAGTAATGGGTTAGCTGTTGGATGGGATCCTGAGGGACAGGATTTACATGTATTTGGAAAAGCTAAGACCGATTAGGGATGGTCAACATGGCTTTGTGCATGGGAAATAGTGCCTTGCTAATTTGATTGAGTTTGTTTGAAGAAATTACAAAGACGATTGATGAAGGCAAGTTGGTGAATGTTGTCTACATGAACCTCAGCAAGGTGTTTGACGAGGTTCTGTATGGTAGCCTGGTTAGTAATTTTAGATCACATGGAATACAGGGAGAGATGGCAAATTGGATACAAAATTGGCTTGAAGGTAGGAGACAGAGGGTGGTGGTGGAGGGTTGTTTGTCAGACTGGAGGCCTGTGACCAGCGGTATGCCACAGGGATCAGTGCTGGGTCCACTGCCTTTTGTCATTTATATAAATGATTTGGATGTGAACATAGGAGGTATGGTTAGTAAGTTTACAAATGACACCAAAATTGGAGAGGTAGTGGACAGCGAAGAAGGTTACCTCAAAGTACAACAGGATCTTGATCAGATGGTCCAATGGGCCGATGAGTGGCAGATAGAGTTTAATTTAGATAAATGTGATTTGCTGCATTTTGGAAAGGCAAAGCAGGGCAGGACTTATACACTTAATGGGAAGGTTCTGGGTCATGTTGCTGAACAAAGAGACCTTGGAGGGCAGGTTCATAGTCCCACTAAAGTGGAGGCACAGGCAGATAGGATAGTGAAGAAGGCATTTGGTACGCTTGCCTTCATTGGTCAGTGCGTTGAGTACAGGAGTTGGGAGGTCATGTTGCAGCTGTATAGGACATTAGTTAGGCCACTTTTGGAATACTGTGTTCAGTTCTGGTCTCCCTGCTATAAGGATGTTGTGAAATGTGAAAGGGTTCAAGAAAGATTTCATAGAACCCCTACAGTGTGGAAACAGAATCTTCGGCCCAACAAGCCCATCCCACCCAGACCCATTCCCCAAACCCACCTAAGCTACACATCCCTGAACACGACGGGCAATTTAGCACAGCCTAGCCTGCACATTTTTGGACTGTGGGAGGAAACCGGACCACCCAGAGGAAACTCACACAGACACAGAGGAGAATGTGCAAACTCCACATAGACAGTTGCCCGAGGGTGGAATCAAACCTGGGTCCCTGGTGTTGTGAGGCAGCAGTGCTAACCACTGAGCCACCATGCCACCCCAGGAATGTTACAAGGATGTTACCAGGGATGGAGGGTTTGAGCTGTAGGGAGAGGCTGAACAGGCTGGGGCTATTTTCCCTGCAGCATCGGAGGCTGAGGGGTGACCTTATGGAGGTTTATAAAATCATGGATAGGGTGAATACCCAAGGTCTTTTCCCCAGGGTAAGGGAGTCTAAAACTAGAGAGGCATAGGTTTAAGGAGAGAGGGGAAAGATTTAAAAAGGACCTGAGGGGTAACGTTTTCATGCAGAGGGTGGTGCATGTATGGAATGAGCTGCCAGAGGAAGTGTGAAGGCTGGTACAATTACAACATTTAAAACTCATGTAGGTGGGTACATGAATAAGAAGTGTTTAGACAGTGTGGCAATCCACTGGCTTTAAGAGGTTATATTATCCTTTACTTTAAAGAGCGGTTTTAGGACAGATGTGCACAGCTGTCTAGTTGGAATGCCATTAACATAAGCAGTTTATGAGGCCTTGGGTTTTTTTTTTAAAGTTGGAACAATAGAAGCAGCATTGATGGGTGTGACCAGCTCTCAGAGACCAGGATTTCTAGTTTTTGGTCTTTTTGCTCTGAGATTCGGCATCAGTTGCTATTGGAACAACAGGGTTGGAAGCTGCAGTAAATGTCTCTGGCTGCTACTCTCTCTGAGATTTAGCTTGATGTTTCTTTTTTCCTCCTGGATTGGAGAACTGCATGTGAAATTCTGTATTCCTGAATTTGCCTTTCTGTCAAGGGGTGTGCTTAAGGGAGGTTACTATATTGGAACAGTTAATTTGTAATTATTGCTGTATCTATTATTCTGTTGGGTTTCCGACAGCTAAGTTATTCTAAATTCCTCTTTCTTTGTTTGTATTTTAAATGTAATGTTTAAATGAATTGTGTTTCGCTTAATATCGAGTTGTTTGACCAGTCACATTGCATCTGGGACACAACACTTCACGGATTTAAAAGTAAGAAAAAATCAGCGTCTAGGCTACCTCCTTAAAATATTTTGAAGGGGACTGATCCATAACAAACTGGGGGCTCGTGTTGGGATCAAAATCTCTCATTCTGTGCTGGGTTTAGGATTATTGGGCTCAAAGGCAGTGAGTGGCAGGTACGAGGGTCCTTTATTTCAGGTGTTGGATTCATTTGGTTTTAACAAGGCGTGCCTCACATGGAAATGGCTCTTTCGGTCACAAAGAGGATCCTGGGGGTGGAAGAAGTCACTCTGGGAGTTTGACAGAAAATGAGCAAGGCGAAGCTGTTGGAATTGGCAGATTGGCTGGAGTTAGGGGTTTGCCTTTGTCTGTGGGAAAATGGGGAGGCGATTACAGCAACAGCTCAGCATTTACAATTGTGGGAAATACCATCGGAATCTTTGGAAATGGCTAGGATTCAACAGCAGACAAAGCGGCTTGAATTAGAGGCTCAAGAAAAGGAAACAGCCCTGGTGGAAGAAAAGCAGAAAGAGAGAGAGAGTTTGAACCTCAGAAGTAGGCAATTAGAGAGGAAAATCGACTTAAAAGGGCAGAGATGAAGGGAGAAGGTAGGCTCAGTGAGGAGGAGCAAGTCCCTCATAGACAAAGACCTGACGGGGATCTGTTTAAATATGTCCAAGTGTTGCCTGGATTCAACGGGAAGGATGTAGGAACTTTTTTCAATTCATTTGAGAAAGTGGCTGAACAAATGAAATGGCTGGTGATCATGTGGATATTGTTGATCCAAACAAAGTTTTAGTAGGTAGAGCTAGTGAGGTATTTGGATCACTACCAGATGAGGTATCTGGGGAGTATGAGGAGGTGAAGAAAGCCATCTCAAGTGCATATAAGCTGGTGTCAGAAGCCTATAGAAAATGTTTCAGGAATCTAAGCAGGGACCTTCATCAAACATGCACTGAGTTTGAAAAGATCAAACAAAGTAACTTTGACAAGTGGATAAGGGTATTTAAAATAGATCAAACATATGACGCTCTTAGGGAGAATATTATTTTGGACGAGTTCAAAGATTCACTACCTTAAGTAGTGAGAACTTATGTGAAGGGTCAGAGAGTTTAAGCTGTAAAATTACCAATAGAAATGGCCGATGATTATGAGTGGTCATAACTCACAGTTTAGCTTCCGACATCAATTTCAATCAGTGAGAGATAGAAATAGGGGGAAAGAGAAATCGTCAGGAGATAAGGGAACAGGGGCTCTGATTGAAGATAGTAAAGATAGTTTACCACAGGGTAAAAAGGAAACCCAAGATGGGGACAGAGAAGTAAAAGAATCTCACCTGTTTTCACTGCATTAAAGTCGACCACATGAAGTCGCAATGTTGATGGTTGAGAAAAAAACACTGGGAAGACGGATGTGGGAATACAGGATGAGCCAGTGAATTATATTGAAGTGGAAAAGGAAAGAACAGAGGAAGGTAAAAAGCTGCAACAGAAGGTGTAACCTGGTGAGGGGTCTTTTTTGAGAAGAAAGTGTCAGATCTCCTTAAACAATTTACTTGCGAGGGTAAGGCTTGCTCGTATATGCCTTGATAAAGAAATTGCAATTTTCGGAGATATGGGAGCGTGTCAATCTTTGATGGTGGAAGATGAGGAGATATGTAATTCAGAAGGAGAATTGTCAGAACAAATGGTAATATATGGAATTCATGGTGAAATGAGAAGTGCTCTATTATATAAAGAGAGGTTGGAGTGTTCGGTGAAAAATAGAGGAGTGATGGTAGGAGTAGTGGAGGAACTCTCGGCTCTAGCAATACAACTTGTCATTGGTAATGATACAGCTGGATCGCAGGTGGGAGTGATGCCTACTGTGGTTGAAGAGCCAGTGGAAAATCAGGCAACTGAGGTATTACAGGAAGTATATCCTGGGATTTTTCCTGACTGTGTGGTAATAAGATCACAAAGCCACAGGATGAAGCAGGAGGAGGAATCAAAGAATAAAGATGAGAAAGGTGAAGTAAAATTTTTCGAGACCACGTTTGATCAAATTGTTGAGAAAAAACAATAACAGGTGGAAGGCAAAGTGACTATTTTTACTTCAGAGGAATTAACTGAATTACGACAGAAAGATGAAAAAAAAAGCAATTGTATCAAAAAGAAGAAGATTCTGAGTGTATCCCAGAATGTATCCCAGCTAGGACAAGATGGCATAGCCTCAAGATTAGAGGGAGCAGATTTAGGACTGAATTGAGAAGGAACTTCTTCAGCCAGAGGGTTGTTAATCTATGGAATTCCTTGCCCAGTGAAGTAGTTGACGCTACTTCAGTAAACGTTTTTAAAGCTAAGGTAGATTTTTTTTGAACAATAAAGGAATTAAGGGATACGGTGAGAGCGCGGGTAAGCGGGTCTGAGTCCACGAAAAGATCAGCCATAATCTTATTGAATGGCAGAGCAGGCTCGAAGGGCCGGAAGGCCGACTCCTGCTCCTAGTGCTTATGTTCTTATGTTCTGTTACTATATTAAAAATGACATCTTGGTGAGGAAATGAAGACCATCACATATTCAGGCAGATGAAAAATGGGCAGAAGTTCACCAAGTTGCATCTCCGGTGGGTTATAGAAGGGAAGTGTTGGGGGAGCACATGAATTACCAGTCATTTAGGAGTAAGGAAAACTCAGGTCAAACTGCAAAAACATATTTATTGGCCTGTACAGCATAAGAATGTGGCTGAATTTTTCCGGACATGCCATACCTGTCAGGTAATTGGAAAACCTCAGGCAGTGATAAAACCAGCACCTATGGTCAGTATTTGTTGACCATAATGGATGTGTCTACAATATTTCCAGAGGCTATTCCAATAGATAGTATCATGGCTAAAGGGATTGTAGAAAAGTTACTCAATTTGTTTTTTCTAGATACAAATTACCCACAGAGATACAATCGGATCAAGGTTCAATTTTTACATCAAATTATTCAAGAAATTATGGATAGTTTAGGAATAAGACAATTTAAATCCACTAGGTACAATTCAGAATCACAGGGAACACTAGAACGGTGGCATTAAACTTTAAAGACCACATTGAGGGCTTAATAGTCAAGACTATCCAGAGGATTGGGATAAAGGAAATTCCATTTGTACTTCTTGCAATTAGGGATGCACCAAATGAATCTACCAAATTCAGTCCATTTAAATTCGTTTTTGGACATGAGGTGAGAGAATCACTGAAATTAATGAAGGAGAAAATTGGTGAGTCAGAGTTCAGAGACCAAATATTTGGATTATGTGTCAAATTTTAGGGAAATGTTAAAAAGAGCAGGTGAGTTGGCTAGACAGCGTTTAAAAGTAGCACAGCAGAAAGCAGACAAGAAATCAAAAATTCACAATTTTGCTAGTAGAGATAGAGTGTTGGCATTACTTCCAGAGGTAAGTGAACCTTTAAAGGCAGGGTTTAGTGGACCTTATCAAATCAAAAGGAAATTGAGTAAGGTGAATTATTTAATAAGAATGCCAGATAGAAAGAAATCTCACAGACTGAGTCATGTGAATATGCTTAAAAGGTATTTTGATAGGGAAGGAAAGCAAAAGGAGAATGTGTTACTGGTTACAACACGGAGTGAAGAACCAAGTTTAAATGATTCTGAATTGGACATTACTCAGATTAAATTAGGCAATGAGGTAGTTCTCAAAAATTAGTATTGAGTTACCTTCCAGAAGAAAATCGAATGACCTGAAGGAGTTATTACTATCGCATGGGAAATACGTGGGAATAAGCTAGGAAGTACTAACCTAATGACACATGATGCAGATATAGGAAATGCTGTTCCAATTAAGCAACATCCTTATAGACTTAACCCTCTAAAGTTGGCACAGGTTCAAAACGAGATTGAAAGCATGCTCAAGGACAACAGAATTGAAGTGAGTTGCAGTGACTGGAGCTCACCCACAGTAATGGTGCCAAAACCAGATGGTACTCAATGATTATATATGGACAAACACAAAGTCAGTGCAGTTACAAAGTTTTCTTCACATCCTATTTCACATTTGGAAGACTGCATTGAGAAAGTGGGGCGAGCAACTTATATTTCTAAGTTGAACATACTCAGAGGATACTGGCAGGTACCTTTATCCAAAAGAGTGAAGACAATTTCAGCTTGTGTGACACCAATGGACTGTACCAATTTAAAGTGACACAGTTGGTATGAAAAACTCCCCAGCCACGTTTCAAAGACAAACGAACAAAGTCATTTCTGGATTATCTCATTGTATGGTGTATATCAACCTCTGGTGATTTTTAGCTGCACATGGAAGGAACATTTTCGCCAGCTATTGGAATTGTGTAATCCACTTTGGGAGTTAGGCTTGGTGATAAACCTGGCTAAGAGTCTGTTCACAAAAAGCCAAGTCACATTCCCGGGCCATGCCATTGGACATGGACAGGTGGCCCCATGGGATGTGAAGACATAGGTTATTGGGGAAATTCTGAAGAGGGCAGTACCATGATTCCTGGGATGGAATGGGTTCTATCGAAAGTTCGTCCTGCATTTTAACAGAGTGGTTGCTCTACTGACTGGCTTAGTGAAGAAGTGCAGAAGGTTTCAGTGGATGGAGGAATGTCAGAAAGTGTTTCACAACTTGAAAGCTGTGCTAACCACTGCCCCAGTATCAGACCCACCTAATTACACACCGCCTTTCAAGGTGGCTATTGGTGTGAGTGATGTGGATGGTGGATACTGTACTCTTCGAAGAGTAAACTGAATATTCATCAACAGAAATTTTCCAGTTTGAGAAGGAGACCGTGAGCTTGGTGCTGGCATTACAAAATTTCAACATTTACATTGCCAGTAGAGTATGTGAGACAATTGATCATAACCCATTACAGTTTGTGGAGAAATTTAAGGACGATACTTCCAGGCTGTTTAGGTAGAGCTTGTTATTACAGCCATTCAATTTGAAAACTATACACGTGGCAGGACAAGAAAACATAATTGCTGATGCATAGTCATGACTTGGATGAAGACAGATGGGGGCATTTGGTGGTGGGAATAAATGGGCTGAAATAGACTGTAGCTGTGAATGTTTGCAAGCCTAGTGTCAATGTAATGTACATGTATTGTAGTAGACTAACAGAGTAAGTATTTTTAAAAATGAAGCTGTCTTTGTATGTTGATGGTTCATTTATTTTAAGGGAGGAGCTGTGATGATGCTGTGGCTTTAGGAGGTACATCTTGTCCTGGTTTCTTTAACAGAGAGATTGAGCGAGAGGTGCTGAGCAGTCTGTGGTAACATAAACAGCTTGTGGGGCCTTTTTTTTAAAAGGGTTGGATCAGTAGAAGCAGCCTGGCCGGGTGTGGCCAGCTCTCACAGACCAGGATTTCTAGTTTTTTTTAGTTTATGTTTAACTTTAAGCAGAAACTTCTGGAGTCTTCAAGAAGTAGAAGCTATTCATTTCCCGTCTATCAGTTACAGCTAGAGGCTGGGCTTCCTCTTTCTGTTGCTGGTGTTGCCATGTGAGAAAATCTGAATTTGCCTTTTTGCCAAAGAGTGTGTTTATGGGACGTTACTATATTGTAACAGCTAATTCGTTATAGGTACTGTGTCTATTATTCTGTTAAGTTTTCCAACACGAGTTAGGTAATTCTAAGTTTGTCTGTCTTTGTTTGTAATTTAACACTACCTTGAAAATAAGAAAACGTTAGGGCCTAGGCTGCCTTCTTAAAAGATTTTGAGGCAGTCTGGTCTGGTTCATAACAACAATATGTGTGACTCAGTACGGTGTATGATATCTGTAATGTGGGGACAGAATGAGACACACTGTACGGACACTGTCATGTCAGAACACTACCAGCGATTCTGTACGGTGTCTGTGTTTCTGAGTCACTCAGAATTATGTTACAGAGTCAGTCTGGGGTTGTGTCAGTGAGACATTCTGAGACTGGATACAATATTTAACCCTGTTTCTATTTTATTCCTGCTCCATAGACTGTAAAGAGCAGAAACAAGCTGTACCTCAGGCTGTAGGGGAGAGTAAACCGTGTCTGCTCCAGACTGAGGAGAACGCCAACCAGCAGGAGGCTGCTCGAACCACATTCCTCCCTCAAACTGTAAACATGGCAAACTGGGCACCTCCAGCTGGGGACCAGAAAGAGGAGAACCACTGGTTAGTCTGTGTGTGTGTGTGTGTGTGTGTGTGTGTGTGTGTGTGTGTGTGTGTATGGGAGAGAGTGTTTGTGTGAGAGAGTGTATGATTGTGTGTAGTGTGAGTGTGTGTGTGTCAATGTGAGTGTGTGTGTGTGTGAGAGTGTGTGTGTGTGTGAGAGAATGAGTGTGTGTGTGTGTGTATGGGAGAGCGTGTTTGTGTGAGAGAGTGTGTGATTGTGTGTCAGTGTGAGTGTGTGTGTCGGTGTGTGTGTGTGTGTCAGTGTGAGTGTGTGTGTGTCAGTGTGAGTGTGTGTGTGTGTCTCCTGGAGGTTCCTGTTGTACTGTCTCACACTGTTTACTGAACACTTGCACATGTTGCGCATTGTGCTGTTATTTCTCACCCTCACACAGCACAGGTTTTGAGTCTAAACACTACACCAAAGGAAGCTGCTCTCTTCTTTCACAGGAACCTCTCAGTGTGCGAAGACCCTGCTCTCCCTGCAGCCCATGGGGTTGAGGCCAGGGGCGTCTATGGGAAACCGATGGTGTTCAATGCATTTTGCAATATGAGCCCTGGCTCAGAGGGTCTCCCAGTGCCTGAAGAGAAGCCGACAGCCAGTCTGATGGCCAGCTATCCTGTGGAGCTCAGTACCGTCCTCGGCCCTCCAGTGAGTGGTAAGGATTGTGGGAAGGGTGTCTGGGAGAGTGGAGGTGCTCAGGACATGTCCCTCATCAATGTAAACCAGCCATCCAATGGAAGGAGCTCTACAGCGTCACAGAATGCCTGTGAGTTGAGACTCCCTGCAGTGTTACAGAGCACAGGCACTCAGTTCAGTTACCCTGCCTACAGTGGGCCTGCACTTTATGGCCATCCGAACAACATCGGCTTCCTGGATGTTAGGCGGTGTTTACTGAATGGCCTGCAGTATAGTTGAGGGGACAGGCAGTGAGGGGTTTAGGCAGCTCACACTCCCATTGTGCTCACACCATGAGGCAAACGACTGTAAATAACCTGGAAACCAGGCTTCAGTATCACAGCAGGCATACTCGGAAGTAGATGGGAAATGGTGACTATCGCACTGGCTCTAACTTTCTGAAAACATGCTCATATCTGTCCACATCATACACTGTGTCCATCTCTATACTGTGTACTCTGAGAGTGAATCTTTCTACAGTATATACCATATTAATCTCGATACCACATACACTGAGAGTTAGTCTCTATACCATATGTACTGTGTGTTAATCCCTATAGAGTAATTACTGGGTCTTTATACAATACACATTAAATGTGAATCTCTACATAAAATATACTGAGTGTTAATCTCTGCAATAGGTATTAAATGCTAATAAAGATACACAAACATACCAAATGTCAATCTCTATAAGACAAATACAGGGTATTAATTGCAGTATAATACACACTGAATGTCAATGTCAATACAATATGCAGCATGTTTAATCTCCACAAAATATATTCTGAACATTAATCTCTCTACAGTAACTACTAGGTGTTTAAACTCTGTAAAATAAATACTGGGTGTTAATATTTATATAATACATGCCAAGGGTCAGTCTCTATACAATGTATGCTGGATGTTAATCTCTATACGAAATAGACTAAGTGTCAATCTCCAGACAACATATACTGGGAGGCAATCTCTATACAATACATAATGGATGTGTTAATCTCTATATAAATTATATTAAGTGTCAGTCTCTATACAAGATATCCTATGTGTTAATCTCTATACAATGTATATTGAGTATTAATCTTTGTGCAGTATATTCTGATTGTTAATATTTATACATATATGCTGAGTGTCAGTCACTTTACGACATGTGCTGGGTGTCAGTCTCTATACAATTTATGCTGGATGTTAATCTCCATACAAACTGAACTGGGTGTTAATCTCTACACATTATAACCTGATTGTTATTCTCTATAGAATATATATGGAGTCACAGAGTCATACACTATGGAAGCAGATGCCTCGGTCCAACCAGTCCACGTTGACCATGTTCCCGAACTAAATGAGTCCCACTTGCCTGCGCTTGGCCCAGATCCCTCCAAAACTTCCCTGTCCATGTACCTGTCCAAATGTCTTTTAAACATTGTAACTGTTCCAGCATCTACCACTTCCTCTGGCAGTTCATTCCACACACAAACGTCTCTGTGTGTAAACAAAGTTGCCCCTTGTGTCCTTTTTAAAACTTGCCCCCTCACCTTAAAAATATGCCCCCTAGTTTTGAAATCCCCCATCCTAGTGAAAAGACCCTTGCTATTCACCTTATCTATGCCCATCATGATTTTATAAATGTCAATAGAGTCACCACTCAACCTCCTATGCTCCCGTGAAAAAAATTCCAGCTTATCCACCCTATTTTTATAACCTCAAACCCTCCATTCCTGGCAACATCCTGGTAAATCTCTCACTAACCCTCTCCAGCTTGATCATATACTTCCTATAACTGGGTGTCTAGAACTGGACGCTGTGTTCCAGAAGAGGCCTCACCAATGTCCTGTACAATCTCAACATGATGTCCCAACTCCTACACTCAAAGATCTGAGCAAAGATGGCAAGCGTGCTAAACACCTTCTTAACCATCCTGTTTATATGTGATGCAAACTTCAAAGAATTGTGTACCTGAACCCCTAGATCTCTCCATTCTACAACACTTCCCAGGGCCCTATCATTAATTGTAAAGACTTGCCTTGCTTCTTTTACCAAAATGCAATACCTCGCATTTATCCAAATTAAACTCCATCTGCCACACATCAGCCCATTGACCCAATTGATCAAGATCTCTTTGTAATCTTAGATAACTTTCTTCACTGTCCACTATACCACCAATCTTGCTGTCACTGCAACCTTACCAACCATGCCTTCTATACTCTCAGCTAAATCAGTTATATAAATGACAAACACAAGTGGACCCAGCACTGATCCCTGTGGAACACAGGCCACCAGTACGAAAACCAACCCTCCACCATTCCCCTCTCTGTCTCCCACTGTTAAGCTAATTATGTATCCAATTGGCAAACTCACCCTGAATCCCATGTGACCTAAGCTTACTCATTAGTCTACCATGCAGAATCTTGTCAAAGGCTTTACTAAAGTCCATGTAAACAATGTCTACTGCTCTCTCTTTTGTTATTTCTTCAAAAAACTCAGTCAAGTTAGTGAGACACGATTTCCCTCGCACAAAACCTCGCTGACTATCCCTAATCAGTCCTTGTCTTTCCAAATGCATGTAAATCCTATCTTTCAGAATCACCTCCAACAACTGTGTGTTAATCTATATAGGCTATATACTGAGCGTTAATCTCTGTAGACTATACACCAAGTGTCAATCCCTATACAATATATTCTGAATGTTGATCGCTATATGATATATACTGTTAACTCAACACAGTATATATTAGCTGTTATCTATATTCAATATATCCTGAGTGTTCATCTTTATACAGTTTGTACTTAGTGTCGAATCTCTGTACAACACATACTGTGTGTTAGTCTCTACTATATAGATGGAGTGACAAACTGTATGCAACTGAATGTCAATCTCTGTACAATATATACTGACTGTTATTCTCTGTACAATATATACAGGGTGTTAACTCTCTAAACAACATACACTAAATGTCAATCTCTATACAACGTATACGGTGTCAATCTCTATGCAATATATAGAGTGTTAATGTCCATACCATATATACTTGGTGTCAATCTCTATGTAAAATATGATGAATGTTAATCCCTGTAGAATCTATACAAGCAAAGAATAAAGAACAGAGAACAGTACAGCACAGGAACAGGCCCTTCAGCCCACCAAGTCTGTGCTGACTCAAGATGCCATTCTAAACTAAGAACCTGTGGAACACCACTGGCCACAGATCTCCAGTCAGAAAGCCACACTCCCACTGCTACTCTCTGTCTTCTCTAACCAAGCCAGTTTCTGTATCCACCTTACCAGCTCACTGTGGATCCCATGTGACTTCACTTTCTGCATCAGCCTGCCCTGAGGGACCTTGTCAAAGACCTTCCTAAAGCCCATGTAGACAGTATCCACCTGCCGTCATCAATCAGCTCTATCTCTCCCTGAAAAAATTGTATTCAAGTTTGTGAACACACACACACACATGCACACTCACACACACACAGAGACACACACACACACATGCACACTCACACACACACA
>JAHRHZ010000119.1:2796593-2815087 GCA_024137785.1 Ginglymostoma cirratum | reverse complement strand
TATTTACACGCCAGGTATTTCAGAATCGCCACACTTCAGGACAGAATCAGAGAGACAGTTATCATCGTCACTATCTGTCAGGATAACTCCCTGCCCCAGCATCACTCTCTGTATCACGGTCACTCTGTGTCAGAATCACTCTCTCTCAGGGTCACTCTTTGTCAGGGTCACTCTGTCAGGGACACCCTGTCTCAGGGTCAGTCTCTCTCAGGGTCACTCTGTCAGGGACACCCTCTCTCAGGGTCAGTCTCTCTCAGGGTCACTCTGTGTCAGGGTCCATCTCTCTCAGGGTCACTCTCTCTCAGGGTCAGTCTCTCTCAGGGTCACTCTGTCAGGGACACCCTCTCTCAGGGTCAGTCTCTCTCAGGGTCACTCTGTGTCAGGGTCCATCTCTCTCAGGGTCACTCTCTCTCAGGGTCATTCTGTGTCACGGTCAGAGCAGCGTTTGTTTTGAACTCAGGAGCATGTCCTCACCTCTCTCCCATTGTGAAGTCTCCATCCTTTAGAGCTGGCACCATTCTGAGGGGATTCACTTTGCCAAACTCCTCACTGGCCTGCTGACCTGCAGACAAGACAAGACCACAAGAAACAGCTTGTGGTATCAGCCGCTCTCATAACCTGTAGGGTGGTATTTCACCCACCTGCTGGAAGTGCTGATGGTTGGCAGCAGGCTGCGGAGGGGAGAGAGAGAGAGGGAGAGAGAGGGAGGAGTTAGGGTGCAGCGAGAATGGAAAGGCAGAGAAGGGAGAGTGCAAAGAGAGGAAGACATCAGAGATGTGGTGACGAAGGTGTGAAGGGAGAAAGGAGGATGAAATAGGGATAGGCTGGGAACAAGAGATGGAAACAAACTGGTGGGAAAAGTTAGGGGCAGAAATAGACAATGCTGGAGAAACTCAGCAGGTCTGGGCCGCTAGAGTCAAAGAGATATACAGCGCGGAATTAACAGTTTAGTCCAACTCGTCTGCGCTGACCAGATATCCCATATAAATCCAATCCCATTTGCCAGCATTTGGACCATATCCCTCTAAACCCTTCCTATTCATATACCCATCCAGATGCCTTTTAAATGTTGTAATTGTACCAGCCTCCACCACTTCCTCTGGCAGATCATTCCATACATGCACCACCCTCTGTGTGAAAATGCAGGCCCCTTAAGGTCCCTTTTAAATCTTTCCCTTCTAACCTTAACCCTATGCCCTCTAGTTTTGGACTCACCCCACCTTGAGGTAAAGATCTTGCCTATTTACCCTGTCCATGCCCCTCATGATTTTATAAACCTCTATGAGCTCACCCCTCAGCCTCCGTTATTCCAAGGGAAACAGTCCCAGCCTATTCAGCCCCTCTCCATGGCTCAAAC
The DNA here is from genome assembly GCA_024137785.1 of Ginglymostoma cirratum. Taxonomy (NCBI): domain Eukaryota; kingdom Metazoa; phylum Chordata; class Chondrichthyes; order Orectolobiformes; family Ginglymostomatidae; genus Ginglymostoma; species Ginglymostoma cirratum. The sequence goes on along the minus strand of JAHRHZ010000119.1, from coordinate 2,813,730 downwards.
TCTCCAAGCCTGACAACATTCTTGTAAATCTTTTCAGAACCCTTTCCAGTTTGACAACACCCTTCCTATAGCAGGGAGACCAGAATTGCATGCAGTATTCCAAATGTGGCCTAACCAATATCCTGTACACCCATAACATGACCCTCCCAACTCCTATATTCCATGCACGGCCCAATAAAGACAAGCGTACCAAATGCCTTCTTCACTGTCCTGTCTACCTGCAACTCCACATTCAAGGAACTATGAACCTACATTTCAAGGTCTCTTTGTTCAGCAACAATCCCCAGGACCTTACCATTAAATGCATAATTAAGTGCCCTGATTTGCCTTTCCAAAATGCAGCACCTCACATTTATCTAAATTAAACTCCATCTGCTACTCCTTGGTCCATTGGCCCATCTGATCAAAGTCCCATTGTACTCTGAGGTAAGCTTTTTCAATGTCCACTACCCCTCCAATTTTGGTGTGACCTACAAAATTACTAACCATACCTCGTATGTTCACATCCAAATCATCTACATAAATGATGAAAGGCAGTGGACCCAGCACTGATCCTTGTGGAACACCGCTGGTCACAGGCCTCCAGTCTGAAAAACAACCCTCCACCACCACCCTCTGTCTTCTACCTTCGAATAAGTTCTGAATACAAATGGCTATTCCATGTGATCTAACCTTACTTACCAGTCTACCATGAGCAACCTTGTCGAATGCCTTACTGAAGTCCATTTGGTTCACATCTGTCCTCATCAATCCTCTTCGTTACTTCTTCAAAAAACTCAGCCAAGTTAGAGAGACAACATTTCCTACACACAAAGCCAAGTTGACTATCCCTAATCAGTCCTTGCCTTTCCAAATACATATAAATCCTCTCCCTCAGGATTCCCTCCAACAGCCTGCCCACCACCGATGTTAGCCTCACTGGCCTATAGTTCCCTGGCTTTTCCTTTCCACCTTTCTTAATTGGGGCACCACGTTAATGAACCTCCAGTCTTCTGGCACCTCACCAGTGGTTATCGATGAAACAAATATCTCAGCAAGGGGCCCAGCAATCTCTTCCCTGGCTTCCCACTGAGTTCTAGGGTACACCTGACCAGGTCCTGGGGATTTATCCACCTTTATGCATTTTAAGCCATCCAGCAGCTCCTCCTCTCTAATATAGACATTTTTCAAGAAGTTGCTATTTATTTCCCCACATTCACCTTCCGTATCCTTCTCCACGGTAACTGATGCAAATTATTTGTTTAGTATCTCCCACATCTCCTCTGGTTCCACACTTAGGCAGCCTTGCTGATCTTTAAAGGGCCCTATTCTCTTCCTAGTTACCCTTTTGTCCTTAAAGTATTCATAGAATCCCTTTGGATTCTCCTTAACCCTATTTGCCAAAGCTATCTCATGTCCCCCTTTTGCTCTCCTGATTTCCCTCTAAAGTATATTCCTACTGCCTTTATACTCTTCTAGGGATTCACTCGATCCCTGCTGTCTATTCCTGACGTATTCTTCCTTCTTACTCTTGACCAAAATCTCAATGTCTCTAGTCATCCAGCATTCCCTACACCTACCAGCCTTGCCCTTCACCCTAACAGGAACATACTGACTCTGCCCCTAATCAACTTTTGAAAGTTCTTGTCTAATGCCGTCAAAATTGCCCTCCTTCCAATTTAGAACTTTAACTTTTAGATCCGGTCTATCCTTTTCTATCACCATGTTAAAACTAATAGAATTATGGTCACTGGCCCATAGTGCTCCCCCACTGACACCTCAGTCACCTGCCCTGCTTTATTTCTCAAGAGTAGGTAAAGTTTTGCACCTTCTCTAAAAGGTACATCCACATACTGAATCAGAAATTTTTCTTGTACACACTTAGCAAATTCCTCTCCATCCAAGCCCTTAACACTATGGCAGTCCCAGTCTATGTTTGGAAAGTTAAAATCCCCTACCATTACCACCCTATTATTCTGACAGATAACTGACGTCTCCTTACAAATTTGTTTCTCAATTTCCTGCTGACTGTTGCGGGGGGGATCTACAGTATGATCCCAATAAGGTGATGATCCCTTTCTTGTTTCTCAGTTCCACACAAATAACCTTGCTGGACGTATTCCCATGAATTCTGGTAAAACCAGAATTAAAGATTTTGCCTCCAGCATAGCTCTTCTTCAGAGCTGGGTTTGAGATTTACAGCACCCCACAGCCCCTCACTCTTGTTAGCCGAGCTGCAGACTGGGATTGGAGAGAAATGAAAACAGCTTTACTACAGTTTTTAGGAGACGGCTGATGGCAGAGTGAGCTCACCATACCGAACCTCACCTGCTAACAGATTGACCAGCTTAAACTCAAACGCAATGTTATTCTTCTTGGTGAAAATGACTATGTAAATGTAAAGTTAGATAGACAACAGAGCAGGTTCTCTCCTGCTTGGACAAATAATTGGCACATGTTGGCAGGTAGTTACTGAACTCATTTGGCCAAGGATGGAATTTTATAGGGTTCTGAGCGAAAATGGGGTATGGTGAGATTTGTTCCAGAACTGGACAAGAAATCTGGCGAGAACCAGCTAAACACTTGGAGGTCGCACACCATCGTTTATGATTTTTCACAGTTGGGTTCCCATTAGGCAGTGGATGACATGCCAGTTAAAGGTGGTGGGGGGGCGTGCTGCTGCTTGTTGGACGCCTTGGCGATGGCCCAGCTGGCCTCATAATATTCAGCTTTCTATAGCCAAACAAGTTAGACATTGAGAAGACCCAATACAGAGCAGGAACCTGCCAATTTAAGCTCGCTGCTCACTCCAACCCACCTCCATGCTGAGCCACTGGGCATCATCAGCTTGAGCTAGACACACCCCACATCCACAGACGTTGGCGCCTGTCGTTCGGTAAATACAAGATGTTGCAAGTTGGTAAAACCACCAAGGACAGGACTTGCAGAATTAAAAATAGGGCCTTACTTAGGTAACGTAGAGCAGATAGATCCAGGGATTCGGGTACATAATTCTTTAAAACTTGTGTCACAAGTAGACAGGGTGATTAAGAAGGCATTTAGCATGCTTGCCTTCATTGCCCAGACCTGTGGGTATAGGAGTTGGGGCACCATACAGGAGGCTGGTGGGGCCTCAGCTGGAGCACTGTGTCCCATTCTGGTCATCCTGTTACAGGAAGGATATTATTAAACTGGAGAGAGTTCAGAAGAGATTTACCGGGATGTTGCTGGGAACGGAGGGTTTGAGTTACACGGAGAGGACGGATAGGCTGGGACTTTTTTCACTGGAGCATTGGAGTTCTGGGAGTGACCTTATAGGGGTTTACAAAATCATGAGGAGTACAGATAAGGTGAATGGCAGGTATCTTTTGCCCAGGAGAGGGGATTTCAAGATATTTTTAAGGTGAGGGGACAAAGATTTTAGGAGACATGAGGGGTAACTATTTTTTACACAGAGAGTGGTTCGTGTGTAGAATAAACTTTCAGAGGAAGTAATGGTGTGGGTACAATTACAACGTTTCAAACACAGTGTGAGTGTGTGTGTGTGTGTGTGTATGTGTGTGAGTGTGTGTGTGTGTATGTGTGTGAGTGTGTGTGTGTGTGTGTGTGTGTGTGAGTGAGTGTGTGAGAGTCAGTGTGTGTGAGTGCATGTGCGTGCGTGTGTGTGTGTCCATGTGTGTCTGTGTGTCTGTCCGTGTGTGTGTGTGTGGTGTGTGTGTGTGTGTGTGTGTGTGCGTGTGTGAGTGTGTGTGTGTGTGTGAGTGTCTTTTTACAGAAGTAGCTAAGTCATTAATGATTGACAGCTTGACCGAGATGGACCATCCATATCAAAGAATAGAATTGGCAGGAGAAAGGGTTGATAGTAAAGGAGCATGGTCATGGAAACAACCGTATCAGAGTTCATTTCAGGATTGTTAGTGAGAAAGGATAAATGTCGATGGGAACTACAGATCTAATTGGGCACAAGTCCAATTTGGACAAAGGATCTAAACTTGGGTAGAAGCTACGTAGATGAGGGGCAGCTTGAGATTTAGCCCAGTCTCTTGGAAACAGCTACTGGAAGGTAATTCAGTGCCAGTGGGAGAGTGAGGGTTCAGGATACAAATGCACCAACAAAGAAAAGGTGGGTCTTACAAATCCAGACCAAAGAGAGAAGCTGAGGCAGTCTCATCTAAAAGATCGTGGAACGTCTCGGGGAGAAATGAAAATTTAAATGAGGCAAACAGGGAGGCTACATGAGGTAAAATTAACAAAGCCACGTCGAGGGAAACACAATTTTTATTCACAAATAAAGAGACACGGGATAAGGAAAGAAAGTGCTAGGCTAATCGGGATCCTTCCAGGTGAGTAGGGCTGTCGGAGATGTTTTGATCAATATTTGAGTGTTGTATAGCTGTTCTTGTGCAGGTTACACTGAGGGTCAATAAGGATTGTGCATTTGATGCAGTGGTATTAACAACATGGAGCATTGATTCTAGAAATTCCCATTGCGAAGGTACTCAGGAGAGCTCCCTCTTTCCTTGAGGCTGGTTTTCCTGCCTGAACAAGTGGCTGAAATCCTCAGATTGGAGGTGCTAGTGTGGGACAGAGGTGGACTAGGTCAGAAGTCATACCATACCAGGTAATAGTCACACAGGTTTATTTAAAATCACAAGCTTTCGGAGCATAGCCCCTTCGTCACTTCACCTCATTTCAAATAAACCGTGGGGACTATAACCTGTTGTGATGTGACTTCTGACGATGAAATCCTGAAGCCATTCAGGGAGTTACGAGGGGTATTACTTGGAATTCAGGGATGGTTTGGGGGTGTGCCATGCTTGGCCAGCCTTATTGGCCCCTCCTGCATTGCCCTGCAGGAGGAGGTGAATTTGAAGTAGAGGGTTCACCAACGTTGTGGAACAGGGGCTGGTAAGTGGGATTGGTCTGGAGGACAGTTTGTTGGGACACTGATTGTTGGGGGAAGAGTTGTTGCGAACTCTTTGTTGGGGGACTTAATGTTGGGGGCAATTTATTTGTTGGAAGACTAATTATTGGATGGCTATTTGTTGGGGTACACTTTGTTGGGTAACTCTTTGTTGGGGGTCAGATTATTGGGGGGGCAATTTGTTGGGGGTACTCTTTGTTGGGGAAATCCTTGTTGAGGGACAGATTGTTAGGGGGCTGTGTGTTGGGGCAAAATTTGTTTGGGGTGACAGTATGTTTTGGGGGGCACAGTTTGCTGGTGGGACTGATTATCGGGGACTGATTACAGTTTGTTGGCGGTCTGGTTGTCAGGGGACTGGTTATCAAAGAGACTGGTTTTCGGGGGACTGTTTGTCGCGGGACTGGTTGTCAAGGGACTGGTTGTCAAGGGACTGTTTGTCGGGTGGCTGGTTGTCGGGGGACTGGTTGTCAAGGGACTGGTTGTAAAGGACTGGTTGTCGTGGTACTGGTTGTCAGGGGGTTGATTGTTGATGCAACGCTTCACCTCACCTCAAATATCCTGATCATCACAGTGTCATCGAGCTGTAGGACGTGGATGATGGATCTGTATGTGCGGTCTCAGAGAATGCCCTCCAGACCACCAGCAGCTCCCTTACAGAGATATATACCAACATGGGTGTCGCCCTCAGCATCTGCAAGATGCAGGACCTCCACCAACCTGGCCTGGCATCGTGGAGCAAACCCCTGATCATCAAGGTTCCTGGGGGAAGATCTCAGGGGACGCTCTTCACTCCCATTCCCCATTGGCCAAAGCAGCTTTTGATGGAGAGATCCAGAACCACCTCCAGTGCGTTAGCACAGCCTTTGGCCGCCTGACGGAAAGGGTGTTCGAGGACAACTGTATCAGATCTGACACCAAGCTCATGGTTTACGGAGCTGTGATGGTTCCTACGTTTCCCATCTGGCTCTGAGATGTGGGCTGTCTACAGCAGACACCGCAAGGTGCTGGAGCACCAACGCTGCCAGCACAAGATGCTGCCAATCCTCACCAACACCAGTGTCCTCCACCAGGCCAACATCCCCAGCATCAAGGCACTGACCACCCTTAATGGGCTGTGATGGGCCGGGCATGTTGTCCCCAAGACCAATAAGAGGCTCCCCAAGCAGCTGCTCTACTCCCTGCTTCAAAATGGCAGGCCAACCCCAGGGGACAGAGGAAACCCTTCAGTGACCCCCTCAAGGCCTCACTGGCGAAGTGTGGCATTCCCACAGATACCTGGGAATCACTGGCCCGAGATAGTCCAAAGTGGAGGAGGACTGGTAATGCTTACACGTAACTCCAGACCCAAACTAGTTCAATGCCAACTGCCCTCTGACGTGGCCAAATCAGTCGTTTACATCAAGAGGGGTCAACCAAAGTTAGCCTTGCACTCGGACAGAATAAATGGCTGGCTCCTTGATGACTGATCATGGGACTGTTTTATCCCCTCAGTCCAATAGTTCCTAACAGATTCCCATAATCCCAGCATACAATCAGCTCATATCCCAAATGTTAGGCTGGGAATGTCCCGTCAATTCCTCAGTGTGAGACTGGGAATGTCCGCCCTCTTCCCCAGTGTGTAACTGGGAATGTCCCCTTCATTCCCGGGGTGTGACTGGGAATGTCCCCTTCATTCCCAGTGTGTGACTGGGAATGACCCCGTAATTCCGCAATGTGCCACTTGCGTTACGAAGTTGCATAGATTTCTCATAAACTGAGAGGCAGGAAGCTAGAATGTGTTTGTAAAAATAATGAGGGAGGAAAAAAATGCGTGGCCCCTTTAATTCCTTTCAGCTTTTTCTAAGCTTGAAGATTTAAACCGAAAATATCCGCAAGGAGCTGAAGAGAGTTCATGATTTGAAACGCGTATCGAAGGGTATTATCGAAGGATTTCTGAATTTAGCCAATTATTTTAAACCAGGACCTAGAGACTGAAAGCCAATTGAATTTAAATCTGATGGTGTTGACAACCCGAGACCAATCCTAGTGTAAGAAATGGACGCATCATCAAGGGTATAAAAAAGGGGGCATTTGGACAATCGGAGAGAGTCAACTGCTATCTGAAGTGAAAGTAAATCCACCATCTGAGAAATCAATTTGGCTCTCACAAAAAAAACATTAAGCTCTCTAAAAAAACGCCATCAAAGGTACCATCACATTTCTAACTCGGAGGCCTCACAGAAGAAATTACAGAGAAAACATCCCTAACATCAGAATCAATGGAAGAAAGGCACTTGTGGAGGGAGATCAACAGAAGGCAGAGAGTTCCTACGCAAACTCGGAGAGACTATGTTTTAATTTACTATTGCCTGATTAATAGGGTTTACATAAGTGGGGCTTGTGTTTATTTGAACAGCATTCCAGTAGAGTTTAGTTCAGTTAGGGAATAGTTAGTACTCAGGGGAAATTGTTTGGTTTGTTCGTAGTTCTGTTAATTTGTTCATCATTAAGGTATATAAATAGATTGTTACTTGTTATTTATAAATGAGGGATCTTCTTTCTTTTAACCACTTTCTTAACCAATTACGAGGGAACGGTGAGCTTCTCTGGGTGTTTCAGGTGTAATTATTAGAGGGAACCCTTACTTCCATCATAACAGATTGGGGCTTGTGTTCCAATTTTAATTATCAGAGGAGTTCAATCAATTTCCCCTTCCTAACGCTGGGAGTTTGGCCTTCATTCCCCAATGTGTGACTGGGAATTTCCCTTCAATTCCCATTGTGTGACTGGGAATGCCCTCTCCATCCCCTAGTGTCTGGCTGGGAATGTCCCCTCCATTCTCCAGTGTGTGACTGGGAATGTCCCGTCAATGACCCAGGGTGTTATTGGGAATATCCCCTTTATCCTCAGTGTGACATGGAATGTCCCCTCCATTGCCCAATGTGTGATTGGGAATGTCCCCTCCATTCCCCAGTGTGTGACTGGGATTGTCCCCTCCATTCCCCAGTGTGTGACTGGGAATGTCCCTTCCATTCCCTACTATGTGACTGGGAATGTGCCCTCCATTCCCCAGTGTATGACTGGGAGTGTCTCCTCCATTCTCTAGTGTGTGACTGTGAATGTCCTCTCAACTCCCAACATGTGACCTGGAATATCCCCTCCATTCCCCTTTGTCTGGGTGGGAATGTCTCCTCCCTTCCCCGCTGTGGAACTGGGAATGTCCCCTCGACTCCTTGTGTATCACGGGGAATGTCCCCTCAATTCACAGTGTTTGAATGAGAATGTCTCATCCATTTTCCAACGTGTGACAGGGAATGGCCCCTCAGTTCTAAGCGTGTGACTGGGAATATCCCCTCCACTCCCCACTGAGTGACTGGGAATCTTTCAACATTCCACATTGTATGACAAGGAATATCGACTCCATTCACCAGTGTGTGAAAGGGAATTTCTCCTCCATTCCCTAGTTTTTGCCTGGGAATGTCCTCTCGACTCCTGGTGTGTGACTGGGAATGACCCCACTAATCCCCAGTGTGTGACAGGGATTGTTGCCTACATGCCCCAGTGCGTGACTTAGAATGTCCCCTCCATTCCCCACTGGGTGACTGGGAATGTCCCCTTCATTCCTAGTGTGTGCCTGAGAATGTCTCTTTCATTCCACAGTGTGTGACTGGGAATGCCCATCAATTACCCAGTGTGTTCCTGCGAATGTTCCCTCCATTGCACAGTGATGACTGGGAATGTACTCTTGACTCCCAGTGAGTGACTGGGAATGTCCCCTCCATTCCTCAGCATGTGACTGGGAATATCCCCTCCATTGCACAGTGTGATATTGGGAATGTCAGTTCCAATCCCCATTGTGTGACTGGGAATGACTGCTCCCTTCCCCAGTGTGGTCCTGGGAATGAGCCCTCCATTCCACACCATTTGACTGGGAATGTCCTCTTCATTCCCCAGTGTTTGACTGGGAATGTCCCCTCCACTCCCAGTGTGTTACTGGGAATGTCCCTTGTCAACCATAGTGTGTGATGGGGAATTTTCCCCTCGACTCCCAGTGTATGACTGGGAATGTGCCCCCCATTGCCCAGTGTGTGACTGGGAATGTGCTCCCCATTGCCCAGTGTGTGACTGGGAATGTGCTCCCCATTCCCCAGTGTGTGACTGGAAATGCCCCTCAATTACCCAGTGCATGCCTGGTAATGTCCCCTCCATTTCCCAGTGTGTGTCTGGGAATGCTTCTTCCATTTCCCAGTGTGTGCCTGGGAATGCACCCTCAATTGCCCAGCGTTTGACTGGGAATGTTGCCTTGACTCGCAGTGAGTGACTGGGAATGTCCCTTGTGACTGTAGTGTGTGACAGGAATTTTCCCCTTGACTCCCAGTCTGTGACTGGGAACGTGGTCCCCATTGCCCAGTGTGTTCTTGGGAACAGCCCCAGTGTGTGCTTGGGAATGTCCGCTCCATTGCCCAGTGATGATTGGGCAATGTACCCTTGACTCCCATTGAGGGACTTGGAATGACCCCTTCCTTCCCCAGTGTGTTACTGGGAATAGCCCTTCAATTCCTCCTGTGCTACTGGGAATGACCCCTCCCTTCCCAGGTGTGTTACCGGGAATATCTCTTCCATTCCACAGTGTATGATTGGGAATATCCCCTCCATTACCCCGTGTCTGACTTGTACTGATCCCTCCATTCCCTAGTGTGTGACTGGGAATCTCCCTTCATTCCCCACTGTATGACTGGGAATGTCCCTTCCATTCCCTATTATGTGACAAGGAATATCACCTCCATCCACAGTGTATGACTGGGAATGCCCCTTCAATCCTCGTATGTGACTGGGAATGTCTCCTCCCTTTTTCAGTGTGTTACTGGGAATGTCCCCTTTATTCTCACTGTGTGATTGGGAATGTCCCTTCCACTCCCAGTGTGTGACTGGGTAAGTCTCTTTGACTCCCAGTGTATGGTTGGGAATGTCCCCTTTATTCCCCAGTGTCTAACTGGAAATGTCCCTTCCATTCCCCAGTGCGTAACTGGGAATGTCCCCTTTGTTCCCCAGTGTTTGCGTAGGAATGTCCGTTTCATTCCCCAATCTGTTACTGGGAATGTTTCCTCTGTTCCCCAGTGTGTTTCTGCAAATGTCACCATGATTCCCAGCGTATGACTGGGAATGTTCCCTTCATTCTCCATTGTTTGACTGGGAGTGTCCCCTTGAATCTGAGGTCGGGAAGACAAGATGGCGGCAGAGGGATGTCAGTGAGGTGCATTCTGGGAGGAACCTTCTCAGTTACCCTGCCTGAACAACGTTACCCACAAAAACCTGTTGTCAAGCAATGGGCTTCTCTGAGGATGGCGAGCAATTCGAGACCAGGTAAGATACTGTCATCTTTCTGAGTGTAAAGGGGCAGGGATAGCATTTAGGACAGTGGTGTGCTCCTCCTGCCAGATGTGGGAGATCAGGGAGCAGTCTAGTCTCCCTGATGTCTCTGTCTGCAGGAAGTGTGACTGGCAGCAGTTCCTCACAGGCCGCGTTGTTTGGTTGGAGGAGCGGTTGGACACACTGTGGACCATAGAGGGGGCAGAGACAGTGATAGACACCAGTTACAGGGAAGTGGTCAACCACAGGTCCAGACAGATAGATGGGTGACCGCCAGGACAGGCAGGCAGCTAGTCCAGAGGTCCCCTGTGGCTATTCCCCTCTCTAACAAGTATACCGTTTTGGATACTGTTGGGGGGTTAGACTCTCAGCGGAGAAAAACAGCATCAGCCAGATGTGTGTTATTATTGAGCAGGGTCGGGCAAGATCCAAGCAAGTGATACTGGTCGCTGGTTACAGGCACAGACAGACATTTCCCTGGTTAGGGGCACAGACAGACATTTCTCTGGTTAGGGGCACAGACAGATATTTCCCTGGTTCAGGGCACAGACAGATATTTCCCTGGTTAGGGGCACAGACAGACATTTCCCTGGTTAGGGGGACAGACAGATATTTACCTGGTTAGGAGCACAGACAGATATTTCTTTTGCCATGTTTGAGTGGCCTCCCTGGTGCCATGATTAGGGACGTCTCTGAGTGGGTGCACAAAATTCTTAAGGGGGAGTGGGAGCAGCCTGAGGTTGTAGTGCACATTGGTACCAATGACATAGGGAGAAAGAGGGATGAGATCCTGTGGAGTGAGTACAGGGATGTTAGGAATGAGGCTGAAAAGCAGGACCTTGAGGGGAGTAATGTCTGGGTTATTGCCAGCGCCATGTGCTAGAGAAGCACAGAATAGAAAGATAGGTCAGATGAATGCATCACTAAGGAGCTGTTGCAAGGACAGGGTTTCAGGTTCCTGGATCATTGGGACCTCTTCTGGAGCAGGGGTGATCTGTACAAGAGGGATGGGTTGCACCTCAACTGGAGAGGACCAAATACCCTCACAGCGCAGTTCACTAGTGCTACCCCGGAGGGTTTAAACTAGACTGGCAGGGGGCTGGGAACCAGAGCGGTAGATCAGCAAGTAGAGGGATTCAGGGAAAGGTAATTGGTAGTCAATCAGAAAGAAAAGACAGGCAGAGACAGGTAAACAAACATGATGGTGCCAATGGGCTGAAGTTTGTTTATTTCAACGCAAGGACTATTACAGGTAGGGCAGATGAGATTAGGGCCTGGATCAGTACATGAGACTGTGATGTTGTGGCCATTACAGAGACTTGGTTGAGAGAAGGGCAGGGCTGGCTGCTCAACGTTCCAGGGTTTTGTTGCTTTAGGCGAGATAGAGAGGGAGGTAAAAGAGATGGAGGAGTTGCATTACTAATCAGGGAGAATACTACATCTGTATGCAGAGAGGACAGACTGGAGGGCTCGTCCACTGAGCCCAAAAATAGGATGGGAGCAATCACTCTGATAGGATTATACTATAGGCCCCCTCCCCAGCAGACCCTGAGACATTAAGAAACAAATATGTAGGCGGAGAATATGGAAAGATGCAATAACAACAGGGTTGCCATAGTAGGTATGAAATTTAACTCCCACAAAATAGACTGAGGCTCCCTTACAGCAAGAGGCTTAGATGGGGCAAAAATTGCTAAGTCCATTCAAGGGGGTTTCTAGAAACAGTATGTGGACAGACCAGCTAGAAGAGGGGCCATACTGGGCTTTGTACTGGCTAATGAGTGTGGCCAAGTGACAGACCTTTCAGTAGGAGAGCATTTTGGAAACAGTGATCACAAATCCTCTAGTTTGAAGATAGGTATGAACAAGGATAAGTGAGGACCTTGCAGCAAGGTACTAAATTGGGGGAGGGCAAATAATGTCAGTATTAAGCAGGAGCTGGGGAGTGTTAGTAGGGAGGAGCTGGTATCAGGCAAATCCACATTTAACATGTTAGAATTGTTTAAAGACCTGCTAATGAGAGTTCAGGTCTGGCAGGAGGAGGGACAAGGATGGCAAGGTAAGGGACCTATGTATAACGAGGGAGGTTGCGAATTTAATCAGTAGGGAAAAAGAAGCATACGTAAGGTTTAGGAAGTTAAAATCAGACAGAGCCAACGACGAATAGAAGGAAAGCAGGAAAGAATTCAAGCAGGGAATTAGGAGAGTAGGAAGGGGCCATGAAATGACCTTGGCAAGTAGGGTTAAAGAGAACCCCAAGGCATTCTATACATACATTAAAAACAAGAGGACAACTACAGAAAGGGTAGGACTACTCAAGGATAAAGGAGGGAACATGTGCTTGGAGATAGCGGATATAGGCGAGATCCTAAATAGGTACTGTGTGTCAGTATTCCCCCAGGAGAAGGATATGGAGGACAGTGGGCATTGTGTGGAGCATGCTAATATGCAAGGGAATTTGGAGATCAAGAAAGAAGTGGTGTTGTCCTTAGTCCTGACCTGAAACGTCAGCTTTCCTGCTCGTCCGAAGCCGCCTGACCTGCTGTGTTCATCCAGCTCCACACCATGTTATGTAGAAGGAAGTGGTGTTGGGTCTCTTGGAGAGCATTATGATGGATAAGTCCCCAGTTCACATTTACCCCAACAGCTCCCTCTGATACTGCGGGCTGGCAACCCTGGGGATGTAATGGGGCAAGTGTTGTTTCAGAAGCTAACTTTCACCCGAACAGGGGAGATTGGTTCGCGCGTTAAATAGTTACATCAAGATGTTTTGCTGATAATTTAGCCATCAGCATTGAAGAGTGTATATTCAAAATCCACACTACCGTATCCTTTTCCATTCTCTCTCACAGATGTGGGTTTCCTGGCTGGACCAGCATTCCTTACCCATCCCTAGTTGCCCTTCAGAAGGTGGTATTGAGCTGCCTTCTTAAACTGCTGTAGTCTGTGTGTTGTAGCTTGACCCACAATGCCACTGGGGAAAGAATTCCAGGATTTTGACCCAGCAGTACTGAAGCATTGGCAATATATTTCCAAGCCAGGATGGCGAGTGGCTTGCAAAAGAACTTGCAGGGGGATGGTGTTCCCATGTATCTGCTGCCCTTGTCCTTCTAGATGGAATTGGTCATGGGTTTGGAAGGTGCTGTCTGAGGATCTTTGGTGAGCTTCTGCAGTGTATCTTGTAGATAGTACACACTGCTGCTACTGAGCGTCGCTGGTGGAGGGAGTGGATGTTTGTGGATGTAGATGGTGGATAGGCTTTGGGGAATCAGGAGGTGAGTTACTCGCCTCAGTATTCCTAGCTTCTGGGCTGGTCTTGTAGCCACTGTGTTTGCGGTGAGTCCAGTTGAGTTTCTGGTCAATGGTAACCCCCAGGATGTTGATAGTGGAGGATTCAATGATGGTAATACCATTGAATGTCAAGGGATGGTGGTTAGATTGTCTCTTATTGGTGATGGTCATAGCCTGGCATTTGTGTGGCGCGAATGTTAAAAGACATTGATGAAGCATCTGAAAATGATTGGGCATAGGACACCGCCCTGAGGGACACCTGAGGAAAATTTCCTGGAGCTGAGATGATTAACCTCTAACTACAACCATCTTTTTATGTGGAAGACACCCGGAGAGTTTGCCCCCTGATACCCATGGTTCCACTTTTGCTGGGGCTCCTTGATGCCACACTTCGTCGAATGCAGCCTTGATGTCAAGGGCTGTCACTCTCACCTCACCTCTGGAATTCAGCTCTTTTGTCCATGTTTGAACTAAGGCTGTAATGAGGTCAGGAGCTGAGTGGCCCTGGCAGAACCCAACCTGGGCGTCACTGAGCAGGTTATTGCTGAGCAGGTGCTGCTTGATAGCTCTGTTACTGACACCTTCCATCACTTTACTGATGAGCGAGAGGTGACTGATGGGGTGGTAATAGGTTGAGTTGGATTTCTCCTGCTTTTTATGTACATAATTTTCCACATTGTTGGGTAGATACCAGTGTTGTAACTGTACTGGAACAGCTTGGCTAAGGGCGCGACAAGTTCTGGAGCACAAGTCATCAGTACTATTTCCGGAATGTTGTCAGAGCCCATAGCCTTTGCAGTATCCAGTGTCTCCAACATTTTCTTGATGTCATGTGGAGTGAATTGAATTGGCTAAAGACTGGTATCTGTAATGTTGGGGACCACTGGAGGAGGCCGAGATAGATCATTCGCTCGACACTTCGAGTTGTACAGCATGGAAACAGACCCTTCAGCCCATCTCACCCATGCTGACCAGGTGTCCTAAACTGAACTAGTCCCATTTGCCTCTAAACCTTTCCCATCCATGTACCTGTCAGAATTTCTATCAAATGCTATAACTGTACCCCCATCTACTGCTTCCTCTGGCAGCTTGTTCCACACACACGTCACCCTCTGTGTGAAAATCTTGCCTGTCAGGTCCCTTTTAAATTTTCCTCCTCTCACCTCAAACCCATGCCCTCTAGTTTTGGACTCCCCTACCCTGGGACAAAACAACTTTGGCTATTCACCCTATCCATACCCCTCATGATTTTGTAAACTTCTAAAAGTTTACAACGCTCCAGGGAAAAAGTGCCCCAGCCTTTTCAGCCCCTCCTTATCGGTCAAACCTCCCCCACCCCAGTCCCAGCAACATTGTTGTAAATCTTTTCTGTACCCTTTCTAGTTTAACAACAACTTTCCTTTAGCAGAGAGACCAGAACTAAATGCAGTATTCCAAAAGTGACCTCACTAATGTCCTGTACAGCCATAATATGATATCCCAACTCCTATACTGAATGCACTGACCAATTAGGGCAAACGTACCCGTTCTGTCAGCATTGATGGAGATGAAAGCTGATTAACGTGAGCCCACGTTTTCAGTCCCACACAGTGACAGGACTCCCCTCTCAGTGCCTACCTTCCATTTGTCCCAAAGCCGTTTTTTTTCTGGGCACTCACTGCGACGTTTCTACTTTCTGTATAGTTATTAATGCTGGCGGCTGTAAATTTGAATATCCGAGCTTGACTTAGTAACTTGTAGGATTTTTTTATCCCCCATGTTCTAAGGTTAATAATTAGCTTTAAGTGATTCTCTAACCATGGCGATATGCATTTTTCTGAAAAAACAAGTCTTTGAATTGGATATAACAAGCATGGGGCTGGATGAACACAGCAGGTCAAGCAGCATCATAGGAGCAGGAAAACTTGACGTTTCGGGCCTAAACTTTTATCTCTGAGTCTTTGAATTGATTGGGTTTTGGTGAATGAATGGAGTTGTGTTAATATAAGATTGTTTGTGCCCTGCTAATGGTGGATAGTGGGTCTCTGAGCTCACTGGCACTTCATTGTTAGTCTGTGTCAAGGCAGATTGCTGCCTGTGGACTCTCCGACACTGAGCATGTGCAGCAAACACACTCCCCCTAGTGACTAAGTGTAAGGCTGCACCTAATTAACGTCCAGGTGAGGGGGCGGGGCCTGTCCGTGGATGGGCGGGGCTCACCAGGGGTGGGCGGGGCTCACTTCTGACAGACGGTGTTGGTCCCAGGTGATTGACGTGAGCGGACTGGGCTCCCGGAGCTGTGAGTCAGTACCGTGTCAGGGCAGAAGCAGGCTGCATTCCTCATTCCCAGTTGGCATGGCCCTGCAGGTTTACGTTGACCTGGTTTCCCAGCCCTGCCGCTCAGTTTATCTGTTCGTTCAAAAGAACAACATTCCCTTCGAACTGAAAGAGGTCCAGCTGCTGGCAGGTAAAGTGCTGGGAGACCACACACCGAGGGAGAGGGAGACCAGAGAGGGAGTGAAAAACAGAGTGAGTCGGAGACCCGAGACAGAGGAATGATCCAGAGAGGGAGACAGATGGAGAGAGTGAAACGAGACAATGTGAGAAATCAGAGGGAGAGAGATGATGATGCAGTGAGGTTGTGTGTGAGAAATCCCTGAGAAACTGGAGAGAGATGATCTACGGGTTAAATACGAGAGTGTCAAGGCAGAGAGAGTGTGAGAGCAGGAGGCGAGTAACCAGAGGGAGAGAGTTGTGGGGGGGGGTGAGGCTGGTAGGGTGGTGGGGGTGGTGTTAGGGATTGCCACAGGGTGCTGAGCTGTTTTGCTGAGCGGTGTGTCTCTCTGTGTAGGAGAGCAACATTCGGAAGAGTTTCGGAAAGTGAACCCCCTGGGGAAGGTGCCTGTGATAAAGGATGGGGACTTCACCCTGACTGAGAGGTAAAGTAGCTGGTGCTCTGTAAAGACCCTGGTGCCAGGCTGGCAGGAGGCAGGGATCGATCTGTGTTCTTGCTGGTGTCACAATTGCCTTCCCCTGGGTACAGTGAAAGGTGTTCACAATCACTTTGACATGTACCACCTTTCCTGGCTCAAACTGACTCAACCGGAACAACACTTGCTGCATGTGACTTGCATTTCTGTAGCACCCATCATTCCCTAAAGTGCTTCACAGCCACATCTCACTTCCTGAAGTGTCATTACTGTTATAGAAAATACTCCATATCAAATACTCCTGTGTGCCCTACATCTACCTGTGTGCGCAGACTCACTTTCAGAGAAAATAGCTTTAAAACTGCAGTACTCCCTCAGCATTGACCCTCCGACAGAAGCTGTTTGACGGTAATCCTGGATACCACTGGAAGGACGCACCCTGCCATTCTCAAACCAGTTTTGTTGGTTTCATGAAGAATCTTCCGGCTTTCTAAGGGATATGGGTCAAAGTAGCAGATGGGAGATTTCCAAAATTCCTGAGTGTGGTGAAATACTTGTGAAACAGGTTCCAGGAAAATAAAATCAAATTCTAAACGGGTGCGTCAGGATGCAAGATAACAAGCATGGGGCTGGATGAACACAGCAGGTCAAGCAGCATCATAGGAGCAGGAAAACTTGACGTTTC
>JAHRHZ010000119.1:2782656-2796193 GCA_024137785.1 Ginglymostoma cirratum | reverse complement strand
GTGCCACCCGAAGGCTGCAGGAACAGCAAATCATGTTCAGCCTGGGAACCCTGCAGCCCAATGGTATCAATATGGATTTCACAAGCTTCAAAATCTCCCCTCCCCCAACCGCATCCCAAAACCAGCCCAGCTCATCTCGGAGATAAAAGGTACTGCAGATGCTGGAGAATCTGAGATAACAAGCATGGGGCTGGATGAAGACAGCAGGTCAAGCAGCATCACAGGAGCAGGAAAACTTGACGTTTCGGGCCTAAACCCTTCTCCGCCTCCCTAACCTGTCCTTCCTCTCACCTATCCCCTCCTCCCACCTCAATCCCCACCCCCATCTCCTATCTACTAACCTCATCCCACCCCCTTGACCTGTCCGTCCTCCCTGGACTGACCTATCTCCTCCCTACCCTCCCACCTACACTCACCTTTACTGGCTCCATCCCCGCCTCTTCGACTTGTCTGCCTCCTCTCCACCTATCCTCTCCTCTATCCATCTTCTATCCGCCTCCCCCTCCCTCCCTATTTATTTCAGAACCCTCTTCCCCTCCCCCATTTCTGATGAAGGGTCTCGGCCCAAAACGTCAAGCTTTCCTGCTCCTATGATGCTGCTTGACCTGCTGTGTTCATCCAGCCCCACACCTTGTTATTTCGGATTCTCCAGCATCTGCAGTACCTTTTATCTCTGAAGATAATCAGCCCAGCTTATCATGGAGTGATTCACACTTTATAACACATGCATCCTTTTATACACAGACTCCATATTCTGCAAACAAATAAGGTATTTGTTACGTTTGTAAATATTTGGAATATTTCTAAGCCTTTATCTTCAAATTTCCTGGAGGCGCTACTACCCTGTTGCTTTCTCCATGGAAACACCTCAACCAATCAGTTGACCGCCAGCTATTCCAGGCGTATAAATTGTTGTCACCATTTGCAATTTGGCATTCTTGTGTCGGTCCTGACAAGCGCAAGACGAAATAATTCAGAATCGTCCTTTCAGCGAGGTTCAAGTTCAGCCTGAGATGGAGAGACGGAGACAGAGAGGGAGAGAGAGAGAGAGAGAGAAACTGATAGATCTTGTGACCACCCATGGAGCAGGGAGGGGCATTCCTTTAAGGGGTTGTGTGTGACTGAGGGTTAGTGCTGGGACATTTTAATGCTCGTTAATGCTTGGTGAGTGTTGAGCAATGACTGAGATTGGCTGCACCAGTTTTAATCCGGATTAATTAACAAAAGGTGCCTCACATGCCTTCAGCTGAACTATCGCATCAACCGGTTCTACAGCTCTGTCTGTCTGTCACTCACTTTCCCCTGCTCGCTTTCTCTTAGCCCCACAGAGCACATCCACTCTCAAAGCGTGCGTCAGTCACTCTGGAGAAAAGCTGTCTTCTTTGTTGTTCCTCAGGAGAAAGGACACATTCACACACTCACACACACTCTCTCGCGCACACACACACACTCGCACTCACCTATACACTCGCACACTCGCACTCATCTACACACTCGCACTCACTCACTCACACTCTCTCACACTCTCTCACACTCACATACACACTCTCACACACTCTCATACACACTCTCACACTCACTTGCACACTCGCGCACACTCGCATACACACTCGCACTCTCGCACACACATATTCACACTCTCTCACACACACACTCACACATTCAAACTCTCTCACACACACAAACACAAACACACACACACTCTCACAACACACATTCTCACTCTGTTGTGTTTTCTCTCTGTCTCTGTGTGAGTGAGGCGTCATCATGCTGCCTGTACTGGGACAAGACTGGGTGTTAGTGGAGGGGGTGAAAGCAACAGGAGAACTCTGTGTCTTCACCACCCCCTGTGACTGGCATCAGTGCCCTGGGTACAGCCAATGGAACCTGAATATTAGCCCCTTCAGAACAGTTCCCTTGTACAATAGGACCTGCCAGTTTCTCACTCTACAAAAACAGCCTGTGTGTCTGAACAGTCAGCCATTGCCAGGCTGATCCCAGTTAACACCACGAGGCCAACTGTACCCTGGGCCCTCCCCGAACTTGGCCTGGTGTCCAGGCTGGTCTTAGATTGTGGGCCATTATTCCTGATTTCTGTCTGGTTCTTGGGTCTGCAGGCTTTATTCCCAGTCGTGACCGGGGCACCATGTCCCGAAGAGAAGATGGTGGAGGCCCAGGATGAACTGGCCCAAGCCCTGAAGAAGTTTCAGGAGAAGTTCCTTCAGGAGAAGCCGTATATTGTTGGCACGGAGATCTCCCTGGCTGACTTGGTCACCATTACTGACCTGATGCAGGTGAGTATCACTGGGTGACAGGTATTCTAGCATGAGGAGGAGGTCTTTCAGTCCTTCTGTTTGTGCTTGCCCTTCAACAGCAGCTGGATCCTTCTAGACTCCACAGCGATCCAATTCCTTTGAAATGGTTACGATCTCGACCTGAGCAACCCCACTTTGTGGTGGTGTCCATGTGACATCAGCCCTCCGTGAGATCATTAGATACTGGAGCAGGAATAGGCCATTCAGCCCATTGAGTCTGTTCCACCGTTGGAACATGGCTGATTTGATAATCCTACTATTGCCATCTTTCCTGCCTTTCCCCATCACCCCTCAATTACTTTACAGATTACAATCTGTGCCTCTCCCGTGAATGTACTTCACAGCCCAGTCTCAATAGCACTGTCCACTAAAGAATTCCACACATTCACTCCTCTCTGAGAGAAGAAATTTTTCCTCATCTCTGCCTTAAATGGGCGACCCCTTATTCTGAGATTATGCCCCCTCAGATCCTAAACTCTCCCACAAAGCGAAGCAGCCTTTCCACATCGACCTGGTAAATTTCCCGAAGAATCTTGTTTGTTTCAATAAAGTCTGTTCTCATTCTTCTAAACTCCAATGAGTACAGGCCAAATTTACACAACCTGTCCTCATAAGACAGTCCCTCTGTACCCAGGATCAGCCGAGTGAACCTTCTCTGGACTGCCTCCAACGTCAGTCTATCTTTCCTTAAATAGGGGAACCAAAACTGTTCACAGTATTCCAGCCGTGGTCTGACTAGTGCCTTGTATAGTTTCAGCAAAGCCTCCCTATTTCTAACCAAATCCGCTCGAAATAAAGGCTGCTATTCCATTTGTTATCCCTATTATCTGTTGCACTTGGATGCTGGCTTTTTGTGTCTCATAGATGTGAAATCTCAAATCTCTCTGTGCTACAGCTTTCTGCAGGCTTTCTCCATTGAGTTAATATTCTGCCCCTCTGTCCTTCCTGCCAAAGTATATAACCTCACATTTCCCCATGTTATGCTCCACCTGCCAAGTTTTTTTCTTTTCCCACTTTAAGTTAAATTGTCAATATCCCTCCACAAGCTCTGTGTGTTATCCTCACCACTTGCCATCTGCAAACTTGGCTACAATACGTTTTCATCATTTAATCTATACTGTAAATAATTGTGGCCCCAGCACTGATCACTGTGGCACTCCAATAGTTACAACTTGCTATCCTGAAACTGCCACCCTCTTATCCCAACTCTGTCTTCTATTAGTTAGTCAGTCTTCTATCCATGCTAACACACCATGCCCAAAACCTTGGGCTCTAATTTTATAGAAACATAGAAGATAGGAGCAGGACGAGGCTATTCAGCCCCTCGAGTCTGCTCTGCCATTCATTATGGTCATGGCTGATCATCAGCTTCAATGTCTGAATCCTGCTCCGCCTTCCCCATCAATACCCCATATCCCTTTAGCCCCAAGAGCTAGACCTACCTCCTCCTTGAAAACACAATGTTTTGGCCTCCACTACTTTCTGCAGTAGTGAATTCCACAGGCTCATGACTCTCTGGGTAAAGAAGTTCCTCCTCATCTCAGTCCTAGAAGGTTTACCCCTTTGCCCTAATCTACGACCCCGGATCTGGACCACCCTCCCCCCAACTTTTGGGAACTCCTCCCTATACCTAATCCATCTGATCCTGTGGGAACTTTATGTGGGGTGCCTTAGCTAATGCCTTCTGAAAATCAAATACATAACATCGACTGCTTCCCCTTTATCTATCCTGCTTGTTACCTCCTCAAAGAATTCTGGTGAATGTGTCAGGCAGGATTTCCCCTTCATGAAGCCATGCTGACTGTTTGATCATACTATGTATTTCTAAATGCTCTGCTATTGCATCCTTTACAATTGACTCAGGCATTTTCCCAAGAATACATTTTGGCAAACTGGCCTATAGTTACCCTTTTTTGCCTCCTTCCCTTTTTAAATAAAGATGTTATATTGACCATTTACCAATCCTCTGGGACTTCTGGCATCATAAGATACCTGGAGCATTACTGCCAGTTCATCACTATCTCTGTAGCTACTTCCTTTAATATCCTGGGATGCATCTCATCAGCTCCAGGGGACTTGTAGGCCTTTAGCCTCCTTAGTTTTCCTGGTACCACCTCTCTAGTAATAGTTATTGTAATTATTCCTTCTTCCTCCTTTTGCTCCTTGATTATTCAGTAATTTTGCAACACTCTTATTGTCTGCTAATGTGAAAACTGATTTTAAATCTTTATTCAACTCCTCTGCCATTTCCTGGTTCCCCACTATTATTTCTCCAGCCTCGTTCTTTAAGGGACCTATGCTCACTTTCACTTCTCTTTTCTTTTTTGTCTGTTTAAAGAAGCTCTTGCTATCCATCTTGATAGTACTTACCCTCAAAGTTTATGTTCTTGTTCTTTTTGTCTTAGTGTCTTTTGTTGGTTTTTTAAAACTTTCCCAATCCTCAGGCTTACCACTAATCTTTGTCTCATTGTATGTTTTTTCTTTCAATCTGATGCCATCCGTAACTTGCCTGGTTAGTCATGGTTGGCTCATCCCCTTCCTGGAACCCTACTTCCTCATTGGGATATTTCTTTGCTGTGAGCCAAAAACAATTTACTTAAACATCTGCCATTGTTCCTCAACTGTCTTTGCTGTTAGACATCTTCCCCAGTCTACTGCAGTCAGCTCTGTCCTTATTCCTCTGTAATTACTTTTAATTACGTATAGCACAGTGGTTTCCAACCCAGGCTCCTCTCTCTCAAACTGAATGCTAAATTCTGCCATGTCATGATCACTGTTTCCTTTGGGATCTTTGACCGTGAGATAATTTATTAAATCTGCGTCATTACACATCACCAGATCCAAAACAGCCTGATCCCTGGATGGATCCATAGCATATTGTCTAGGAAACGGTCCCAAACGCAGTTTTAAGGATTCTTCCTTTTGTGTAGCTGCAGGTAGGGGTCCATAGATAAGACCCACCGATATCATCTTCCCTTTATTATTTCTCATCTGAATGAACACACAGCTTCTAGCCTCACCACCTTCAGTAATTAAAAAAAACTTTGTACGAGGTTCTCTCTCATTTCATTATTTTAATATCTAGTCTTGAGTATCTCCCCTCACATTCGCAGTTGCTATTTTAAAACAAAATCATTTTTCAAAACAATTGGTGTTAACAAGTTTCACTGCTGAGGTTCTGTTGTGGCTTTTTGGGAGTTTTACAACTAACCCTCACCTCCTGACTCCCCAAAACCTGTCCACCAACTACATGGCACAAGTCAGGAGTGGGATGAAATATTCCCCTTTTGCCTGGATGGGTGCAACCCCAACAACACTCCAGAAGGGTTTAGGCCCGAAACGTCAAGTTTTCCTGCTCCTATGATGCTGCTTGACCTGCTGTGTTCATCCAGCCCCATGCTTGTTATCTCGGATTCTCCAGCATCTGCAGTACCTTTTATCTCTAACACTCCAGAAGCTCGACACAAGGAGTGGCAGATGGAGTTTAATTTAGATAAATGTGAGGTACTGCATTTTAGGAAGGCACATCAGGGCAGGACTTAGACACTTGATGTAAGGCCCTGGGGAGTGTTGCTGAACAAAGAGACCTCGGAGTGCAGGTTCATAGTTCCTTCAAAGTAGAGTCACAGGTAGACAGGATATGGAGAAGGTGTTTGGCACGCTTGCCTTCATTGGTCAGTGCATTCAGTGTAGAAATTGGGAGGTAATGTTGCAGCAGTACAGGTCATTGGTTAGGCCACTTTTAGAAAACTGCATTCAATTCTGGTCTCCCTGTTCTGGAGGAAATTGTGAAACTTGAGAGGGTTCAGAAAAATTTACTAGGCTGTTGCCAGGGTTGGAGGGTTTGAACTATAGGGAGATGCTGGATAGGCTGGGGCTATTTTTCCCTGGAGTGTCGGAGGCTGAGGGGTGAGCTTACAAAGGTTTGTGAAATCATGAGGGGCATAGATAGGGTGAATAGTCAAGGTCTCTTTTCCCAGTGTAGTGGAGTCCAAAACTAGAGGACATAGGTTTAAGGTGAGAGGGGAAAGATATAAAAGGGACCTGAGGGGCAACATTTTCATGTGTATGGAATGAGCTGCCAGAGGAAGTGGTGGAGGCTGGTACAATTACAACATTTAAAATGCATCTGGATAGGTATATTAATAGAAGGGTTTAGAGGGATATGGGCCAAATGCTGGCAAATGGGACTGGATTAATTCAGGACATCTGGTCAGCATGGACAAGTTGGACGGAAGGGTCTGCTTCCATGCTGTACAACCCTATGACCATCCAGGACAAAGCAGCCGCTTGATTGGGACCACATCCACAAGCATCCACTCCCTCCACCACCGACGCTCAGTAGCAGCAGTGTGTACTATCTACAAGACGCACTGCAGAAATTCACCAAAGATCCTCAGACAGCACTTTCCAAACCCACGACCACTTCCATCTAGAAGGACAAGTGCAGCAGAAACATGTAAACACCACCCCCTGCATGTTCCCCTCTAAGCCACTCACCATCCTGACTTGGGAATATATCACCGCTCCCTCATTGTTTCTCCAGCACTTCCTGTCGTTATTTCATGATCGTATTAAAACTCCTATCCTTTCCTTGAATGACCGAAAAATAATTCCTGGGTCAAGCAAGCAATTAGGAATTCTAAAGCAACGTACCAGATGCTGGAGATCTGTTATAAAAAAAACCCAGCAGCACCTGTGGAGAGAGAAATGGAATTAACATTTCAAATGTGAGATGGCTCTGAGGGAACACTGAGGGAAATGTCACGTACTGTTGCAAAGGGGTTAATATTGGAAGAGTAAAGAAATCATATTCCAATGGGGAGAGTTTATGAAGACTTGGGCTGGATTCCTTGGCATTTAGAGAAATGAAGGTAACTGAAAAGGAAGAAAATTGTTCATGGAGTAGACAGTGAGGAGATCTTTCCCAACTTGTTGGAATCTGGAATAGGGAGGTGGTAGGGTTGAAAGTTCACATAGCGTGAGCCGAAAGTGAGTTGGGTTGTTTCACAACATCTAAAACATGTGGCTGACATGACAGACTCCACAGTTCTCCTTATCCACACAGTGTTTGGTTTCATCGTGTAGTTTCTGAGCCCTGGTGGAGTGCACATGGAGATGGGGTGGCACCCTGCTCTCACACAGACCAGTCCAGTTTCCAACATTGTTTGTAGACACCCTGCAGCTCCATCCTTAACCACCCCCTGCACCCTCAGTGGTTAGTTTACCAACATATTTTTCTCCACTTCTTGAATGCATGAAGGGACTTTCTCCAATGGATAAAGTACTGTAATGCATGCCAACACTTGCACAATGATAGTCTGTGTAATTGTTAACCTATTTTTGCAGGGCAGAGCCCCATGGTAAATCACTGCTTTATATTTATGTACATCTCAATATAGCATCTGATCATCCTCTTTGAAGGTCATAGAGTCATGGAGTCATTCAGTATGGAAAGAGAACTTTTGGTCCAACCAGTCCGTGCCAAACATAATCCCAAACTAAACTAATCCCACCTGCCTGCTCCAGGCCCATATCCCTCCAAACGTTTCCTATCCAACTGTCATTTAAACATCGCAACTGTGCCCGCATCCGGCACTTCCCTGGGAAGCTCATTCCAGTCTCTGTGTAAAACAATCTGCTCCTCATGTCTTTTCTAAATCTCTCTCCTCTCACCTTAAAAATGTGCCCCCAGTCTTGAAAATGCCCCATCCTAGGGAAAAGACACCTACCATTAACCCTCATGATTTTATAATCGGGATCAGCGGTTATGGGGAGAAAGCAGGAGAATGGGGTTGAGAAACTTATCAGCCATGATTGAATGGCAGAGAAGACTCGATGGGCTGAATTGCCTAATTTCTGCTCCTATGTCTTATAATCTTATGGTCATATAAACCCCTCAACCTCCCACGTTCCAGTGGAAAAAAGTCTCAGCCTATCAGGCCTCTTCTTATAACCTCAAACCTTCCATACCCGGCCACATCCTGGTAAATCTCTTCCAAACCCTCTCTAAGCTTAACAATATCCTTCCTATAACAGGGTGTGGTAACACTTTACATTCACCAGTCAGGAATTTCCCAACTCCACAACAGGCTGCCCCCTGCGCCGCGGCCCCCCCCCCCCCCCCGCCCCAGCAGTGGTCACAAATCGAATGAGGATGCGCCTTTCTCTTATTTAATCTTCCAAAACTTGCACATGGTAATGGTGAATGGGAGCAAACACAGTTTTCCTCTGATGCTGCCTGGACTGCTGTGTTCATCCAGCTCTACGCCTTGTTATCTCGGATTCCCCAGCATCTGCAGTTCCTACTATCTCTGATACAGTTTTCCTGTGGTGATCATCTCCAGGCCCACCATCCTAGAGGTTTGCATTTTACACCCAGGGCCTTGGTGGTTTGCGAAAAGGCCACATGAAAGTGGTATGGACTTGGGAAGGCCCAGGAACTTCACATCACTTGTGAAAACCTGAGAGCTCACCACCACCATAGGACAACAAAGGACAGCCAATCAAAACTGGCCTAACCCGTTGGCAGCCATGTCCCACTTCCTGCTTCTTGAAGAGACTAAAGAAACCCCGCCCCAAGTCTCAGGATAAGGGGGTGAAGACTGAGAGGATGCTAAGCTTTTTCACTGAGAGGATTATAAATCTTCGGTTGGCTGCCCGAGCCAGTTACAGACGCTCACTTGTTGAGGATATTGAAGAGCAGAGATGGATAAATGTTTAGATACTGAGGGAGTTGAGGAATATGGGGAATTGAAGACGAGTGTTAGCTGAGTTTGTGGGCCACAATACCACTAGGCAGAACACTGTTCAAACTGAGTTCTGAGGAGGGGTCACCGGACCCAAAACATTAACTCTGATTTCTCTCCACAGATGCTGTCAGACCTGTTGAGCTTTTCCAGAAATTTCTTTCGGTTGTGGGTAAAGTGTTGGAAAGGATTATAAGAGATAGGATTTATAATCATCTCGAAAGGAATAATTTGATTAGGGATAGTCAGCACGGTTTTGAGAAGGGTAGGTCGTGCCTCACAAACCTTATTGAGTTCTTTGAGAAGGTGACTAAACAGATGGATCAAGGTAAAGCGGTTGATGTGGTGTATATGGATTTCAGTAAAGCGTTTGATAAGGTTCCCCACGGTAGGCTATTGCAGAAAATTCGGAGGCATGGGATTGAGGGTGATTTAGCGGTTTGGATCAGAAATTGGCTAGCTGGAAGAAGACGGAGGGTGGTGGTTGATGGGAAATGTTCATCCTGGAGTTCAGTTACTAGTGGCGTACCGCAAGGATCTGTTTTGGGGCCACTGCTGTTTGTCATTTTTATAAATGACCTGGATGAGGGCGTAGAAGGATGGGTTAGTAAATTTGCGGATGACACTAAAGTCGGTGGAGTTGTGGATAGTGCAGAAGGATGTTGCAGGTTACAGAGGGACATAGATAAGCTGCAGAGCTGGGCTGAGAAGTGGCAAACGGAGTTTAATGCGGAAAAGTGTGAGGTGATCCACTTTGGAAGGAGTAACAGGAATACAGAGTACAGGGCTAATGGTAAGATTCTTGGTAGTGTGGACGAGCAGAGAGATCTCGGTGTCCATGTGCATAGATCCCTGAAAGTTGCCACCCAGGTTGATAGGGTTGTTAGGATGGCGTACGGTGTGTTAGGTTTTATTGGTAGAGGAATTGAGTTTCAGAGCCATGAGGTCATGTTGCAGCTGTACAAAACTCTGGCGCGGCCCGCACTTGGAGTATTGCTTACAGTTCTGGTCGCTGCATTATAGGAAGGATGTGGAAGCATTGGAAAGGGTGCAGAGATTTACCAGGATGTTGCCTGGTATGGAGGGAAGGTCTTATGAGGAAAGGCTGAGGGACTTGAGGCTGTTTTCGTTAGAGAGAAGAAGGTTAAGAGGTGACTTAATAGACACATACAATATGATCAGAGGATTAGATAGGGTGTACAGAGAGAGCCTTTTTCCTCGGATGGTGGCGGCTAGCACGAGGGGACATAGCTTTAAATTGAGGGGTGATAGATATAGGACAGATGTCAGAGGTAGGTTCTTTACTCAGAGAGTAGTCAGGGCGTGGAATGCCCCGCCTGCAACAGTAGTAGACTCGCCAACTTTAAGGGCATTTAAATGGTCGTTGGGTAAACATATGGATGATAATGGAATAGTGTAGGTTAGATGGGCTTCAGATTGGTTTCACAGGTCGGCACAACATCGAGGGCCGAAGGGCCTGTACTGCGCTATAATGTTCTATGTTCTATTTCTGTTTTTATTTCTAATTTACAGCATCTGCAGTTCTTTTGGTTTTTGTTCAAACTGTGTGTGTCTTTGAGTGTGTGTGTGTCTGTGTCTGTCTGAGAGTGTCTCTACGTCTGTGTGAGTGAATATGTGAGAGTGTCTCCGCCCATGTGTCTATGTGAGTGAATGTCTGTGTGAGTGTCTCTGTTTGTGTGTCTGTGAATGTGCGTGTGTTCGTGTCTGTGTCTCTGTCTGTGTCCTCATGTCTGTGTATCTTTTAGAGTTGAATCCAGCAGGAACCTGCCCTCCATCATAAATATTTATAAATAAGGGTCGAAAGTACGTAAGTCCATTTGGGAAGAAGTGAAATGGGACCACGTTGGGAATTTTATGTGTTCCTTCCCCTGGGCCCTCTGTACTTTCCTGTATTTTCGCCACTCTGATTTCTCCCGCCTGGACCCAACCTTAATCTTTTATTGTTCTGGCAGGAACTCGTTCAGCTTTTGAGATAATGGCTTTACGATACAGCGAAGAGGCCAGTTTAAAGGTTCATGTAAAGACTCAGGAACAGCAGGCCTGACCACGTGCCGCAGGGTCATGCTGCTTGTGTTTACCAGCAGTCTCTGTGTCGGGGACGGTCACTCTGAGGGTCTGACGCTCTGTTCTGGGGCTCAGGGGCTATCTGCTGCAGCAGCTTGTGGTACACAGCCTGCAGTGACCACCCCCACCTCCTCCCCCCACCCCCCCGCAAGGACAACACATTGTCCCCACCCCCATACCTTCCCCCCCCAGCTCCCACACCCGACCAGACACACCCACTCCTGCCTCTACAGGCCTACACAACCAACACCAGCCCCCAATCCACACTGAGGCAGGCAGAGTGAGCACCGAGAGGGAGGGAGCCATCATGGACCGTGGAAACACAGAAAATAGGAGCGGGAGGAGGCCACTCGGCCCTTTGAACCTGCTCTGCCTGTCAATACGATCATGGCTGATTATCCAACTCAGCCCCTCATTTCCACTTTCTCCCCCACACCCTTTGATCCCCTTTGGCTCTGGAATCCCTAAGTGCAGCCCCATCCTCTCCACCTGACCCTGCTGGCTTCATACAGCACAGATCAAGGAGACAGTAAGGACGGCAGACGCTGGAAGCCAGAGTCAATAAATGTGGAGCTGGAAAAGCACCGGCAGGTCAGGCAGCATCTGAGAAGCAGGGAAGTCAACGGTTCAGACCAAAACCCTTCGTCAGGACTGGGGAGGGGGAGGGGAGCCCAGAAATAAATAGAGGGACAGGGGTGTGGCTGGAGGGAGGGGAGGTGAGATGGTGATGGGTGGATGCAGGTTGGGGGTTGTTGTAATTGGTCAGTGGGAAGGATGGAGGAGATGGGTGAGTAGGAAGATGGACAGGTTAGGTCAGGTCAGGGAGGTGAGGGGGAGGGGGAGGGTGAGGGGTAGACGTGGGACAAGGCTGGGGGTGGAGGGATTTTGAAGTTGGTGCAGTTAATATTGAGGCCATTGGGCTGTAAGCTCCCAAGGTGAAGTATCAGGTATTGTTCCTCCAGTTTACAGTTGGCCTCACTCTGACAGCAGAGGAGACCAAGGATGGACATGTCACCAGGGGGGTGGGAGGGGGAATTAAAATGGATGGTAACCAGAAGGTCGGGTAGAAAAGGCCCTTCAATTCACTAAAGCTCATGCAATGATGTCCTTTATAAACTGAAAACCTTTTAACTCTACATGGTCCCTGTCCCTCTATTCCAAGTCTATTCATGTATCTGTCAAGATGCCTCTTAAACATTGTTATTGTATCCACCTCCACCGTCTCCTCTGGCAGTGCATTCCAGACACTTACCACCCTCTGTGTGGAAAAGCTCGCCCCTCGCATCTCCTCCAAACTTTCACCCCTTTACCTTAAACCCATATCCACGTGTAATTGACATTTTTACTCTGGGAAAAGGCTCTGACTATCCATTCTATCCATGCCTCTCATAATCTTGTAAACCTCTACCAGGTTGCCCCTCAGCTTCCGACATTCAAGTGAAACTAAAACCAATTTTACCAACCTCTCCTTATAGCTAATACTCTCCAAACCGGATAACACCCTGGTAAACCATTTCTGTACCCTCTCCAAAGCCTCCACATCCTTCTGGTAGTGTGGCTACCAGAACTGTGCACAATCTTCCAAAGGTAGCCTAACTAATGTTCTATACAGCTGCAACATAACCTGCCAATTTTTATACTCTGAGCCTGACCGATAAAGGCCTGCATACCATGTGTCTTCTTGACCACCTAATGCACTTGCGTTGCCACTTTCAGGGAACTGTAGACCTGAACACTTCGATCCCTTTGTACTATGTGTTAATGCTTGTCGGGGCTCTCTGTCATTTACTATATACTTCCATCCTGCATTAGATCTCCCAAACTGCATCACCTCGCATTTACCTGGTTTGGGAGGTGTTAGTGGGAGCAGTGGTAAGGACACCAGGCCCTGTGACCCCACAGGGGATGTGTGTTGTTGGACAGTGTGGCGTCCTCCATTCTAACCCTGATCCTGCACCCCCCTGGGCTGGTCAGAAACACACCAAACAGTGGGTGTTGTTGTTTCATTGATGGAGCTGTAGGAGAACACAAAGCCTCACATGGAAGCAGGGAGTGTGCCCAGGTGAATATCAGACACGGTTACTGTGGTACACTGCTCCATGGTTAAATAGCTCACCCATACTCTCGGCTTTGGCTCATTCCAGGCCAAAGTTGGGGAAGGGCAGGAACCTCTCATTGGAAGCTCTGGGTAAAGCCACTGGCTGTTACAAATACAACTCGCATGGGGTCTGCATGATCCACAAGGTTGGAGGGCTCGGTGTGACCCAGGACAGTGGTGGGGGGAGCTTGGTGTGACCTGGACAGTGGGGGGCGGGGGTGGCTCGGTGTGACCCAGGACAGTGGGGGGGTGGGGCTCGGAGTGACCCAGGACAGTGGCAGGGGCGCAGG
>JAHRHZ010000119.1:2759251-2775105 GCA_024137785.1 Ginglymostoma cirratum | reverse complement strand
CAAAAAAAATCCCACCAACATTCCCAACAAACGTCCCCTCATCATCATCGAAAAACATCCCACCAACATTCCCAATAAATATCTCCTGATCATCCCCAACAAACTACCCCATGTGTTCGCTGTAGGTGAACTGGCATTGTTACCCTGAACATGAAAAGCCTGGATCCGTTATATCGAATGCTCGTGTGCTGCCAGGCCAGATATTCATCCACGCGAGCACGGCTCTGGAGGTCAGCAGGGTACCAGTGGTCGGGAGTCTTGTATTTACACGCCAGGTATTTCAGAATCGCCACACTTCAGGACAGAATAAGAGAGACAGCCTGTCATCATCGTCACTATCTGTCAGGATAACTCCCTGCCCCAGCATCACTCTCTACTCCTGCTCAGCGGCCCTGTCCACTCACTCTCATTCTGCTGATTCAGCTCTAAAGCTGCACCTCGGAGTTCAGGCTGGAGGCTGTAAATAAAGCCCCGACGGCAAATCCCACCCCGAGGTGTCTGTCTGCGTTTTTCTCAGGGTTTCTGTGTGTTTTCGATCCTGGAAAGCTCAACCCACATGTCACACCCTGTTCCCCACACCCCTTCCCTCAAGTATTTAACACTTCTCTTAATTTGCTCATTATTATTCTCTATTCTCAGATGAATCCCAGCATCCCTTAAAATCAGAAGAGTTAGAAACAGGAGCAGGAAAACATTCAGTCCCTCCAGCCTTTAACACCAGTCAGTAAGGTCAGGGCTGAGCTGGGTGTGAGTATAACTCCATTTTCCTGCTTGCTCCCTATATAACCTGACTCCTATGTCTAAACCTTGAAGTTAATCACTGACCCAGTTTCCACCAATGCCTGGGATGACATTCTAAAAAGAAACTCACCTCTACCTTACATGGTTACACTGGCTTGAAAATGTGGCCCCTAATTCTAGGCTCTCCAGAAAGGGGAAACTACCTCAATGCATTAACCTTGTCAAGCCACCTCAGAATCTGACATGTCTCAGTAAGATCGCCTCTGTTCTTCCAAACTTTAATGAGCACAGGCCCAACATGCTGAAATCCTTCATCATGGGATGGCCCCTTCAGCTGAATGTAGACACAGTATTCCAAATGTGGTCTCACTAATACCCTATACAGTTATAACATGAGGTTTCCTACTTTTAGACAGTAACACTCTTGTAAAAAGCGCCAATATGCCATTTACTTCCCCAATTTGTTTTTTTTATTCATCCATGTGATGTGGACATCACTGGCTGGGACGGCATTTAATGCCCATCCCTAGGTGCCCTTAAGAAGTTGGTGGTAAACTGCCTTATTGAACTGTTACAGTCCATGTGCAGGTAGGTAGACACAAAATGCTGTTGGATGGAAGTGGCTATAGGCTTGGAAGGTGCTCTCTGACGATTCTTGGTGAGTTTCTGCAGTGCATCTTGTAGATAGTACACACTGCTGCTACTGAGCGTCGGTGGTGGAGGGAGTGGATGCTTGTGGATGTGGTGCCAATCAAGCGGCTGCTTTGTCCTGGATGGTGTCAAGCTTTTTGAGTGTTGTTGGGGCTGCACTCATCCAGGCAAGTGGGGAGTATTCCATCACACTCCTGACTTGTGTCTTGTAGATGGTGGACAGGCTTTGGGGAGTCAAGAGGTGAGTTACTCGCTGTAGTATTCCTCGCATCTGACCTGCTCTTGTAGCCACTGTGTTTATGTGTTGAGTCCAGTTGAGTTTCTGGTCAATGGTAACCCCCAGGATGTTGATAATGGGGGGATACAGTGATGTTGAAGTCATAAAATGCAGAAGAGATAGTTGGAACTGCTGATACTGGAGTCTGAGGTAACAAGGTGTAGAGCTGGATGAACACAGCAGGCCAAGCAGCATCAGAGGAGCAGGAAGGCTGATGTTTTGGGTCGGGACCCTTCTTCAGAAGGTAGTCTTGGTCATAGAAGACAGAGGGGTGGTTTTCTGACTTGAGCTCTGTGCCCAGTGGTGTTCCACAAGGATCAGTGCTGGGACCTGTGTGTTGCTTGTAATTTATATATAAATGATTTGGATGAGAAAGTGGGCGGTCTGAGTATAAGTTTGCAGATGCCGTGAACATTAGTGGAGTTGTGGATAGTGATACAGCAGGATATAGACCGGTTGGAAAGTTGGGTGGAGGAATGGCAGACGGAGTTTAATCCAGAGAAATTTGAGAAGAAGCATTTTGCAAGGTCAACCGCAAGATGAAAATATACAGTAAATAGCAGGACCCTTAGGAGCATTGATATACTGAGGGATCTTGTGATGCAAGTCCATAGCTCCCTGAAAGTAGTAACATAAGTGGATAAGGTGGTAAAAAAGATGTGCAGCAGGTTTCCCTTCATCGATCTGGGCATTGAGTTTAAATGTTGCAGCTGTATAAGACTTCAGTTCGGTCACATTTGGAGTATTGTGTGCAGTTCTGCTTCCCACACGACAGGAAGGATATGCAGGCTTTGGAGGGGTTGCAAAAGAAGTTTACCAGGATGTTGCCTGGACTGGAGTGTATGAGCTATAAAGAGAGATTGGTCAAACTTGGATTGTTTTTGGTAGAGCATTGGAGGCCGAGAGCACTACCTGATAGAAGTTTATCAAATGATGACAGGCACAGATAGGGTGGGTAGTCAGAATCTCTTTCCCAGGGTGAAATGTCAAATTCTTGGGGGAGGCATAGGTTTAAAGTGAGACGGGCAAAGTTTAAAGGAGATGTGCAAGGCAAGCTTTTTATGCAGAGGTGATAGGTGCCAGGGGAGGTGGTGGAAGCAGATACAATACGATGCATTTTTACACATGACTGGGCAGGGAATGGAGGAATACTGACCATGTGTAGGCAGATGGGATTGGATTACAATGGGATCACAGTCAGCACAAACATGGTGGGCTGAAGGGCCTGTTCCTGTTCTGTTCTATATTCTGCGTTCATTGCATGTCAAAGGGCTGTGGTTACATTGTCTCTTATTGAAGATGGTCATTGGTTGGCATTTGCCAAGCATGAATGTTTCTTGCCACTTGCCAGCCCAAACGTGGATAACTGTCCAGGTCTTGTTGTATTTGGACAGGGACTCCTTTCAGTATGTATCCAAGAGTCCGGAATGGTGTTGAACATTGCGCAATCATCAACAAAATCCTCACTTCTGACCTTGTGATGGAAGACCGTTACTTATGGAGAAATTACTTATTTTGATAGAGTTGTGAATCTGTGGAATTCACTAGCCCTGTGTGTGATAGATGCTGGAACAACAAGTAAATTTGAGAAGGAGGTAGACAGGTTTTTAATTAGTAACGGGTTGAATGGTTATGGAGAGCAGGCAGGAAAGTGGAGTTGAGGTCAACGTGAGATCAACCATGATTGTATCAAATGGTAGGTCAGGCTCGATGGGCTGAATGGCCTCCTCCTGTTCCTATTTCTTGTGTTCTTCTGAAGGTCATTGAAGAAGATGCTGTACATGTTTGGGCCTAGATGTATCACCAGTATCACTGTGCTAACTTCTATATTTCATGTACGAAGATGTTTAAATCCCTCTGTACTGCAGCATTCTATATTTGGATCAGACACTTGCATCTGAAAGACAGTCTGGGTTCAAATCCCAATCCAGGGCTTCAGTACGTCAGTCAGGATGAACATATGCTTCTGCTATCTCTCCCCTCCCGGAAAGGTAAATTTATCCAGTTGAACCTATTATTAGTCTCAATCCTCAACCAGGAATGATGTTAAATCGTTAGAGGAGCTCTATCAACACTATTAGCTACAGACTTGTCCTAAAATAAAATGCCTTCACTTCCAAGGAATATTCAGACTAAACAGAGATGTCTTAGATCAACCATGATTACATTGAATTGATGAGACTTGATGGGTGAATGGTTTACTCCTGTTCCTCCTTGGGCTGAGGAGTGCCAGATGGAGTTTAATTTAGATAAATGTGAAGTGCTGCATTTTGGAAAGGCAAATCAGGACAAGGTCCTGGGGAGTGCTGCCGAACAAAGGGACTTAGATTGCAGGGTCATATTTCCTTGAAAGTCGAGTCACAGGTAGACAGGGCGGTGAAGAAGACAATTAGTATGCATGCCTTTATTGGTCAGTGCATTGAGTACAGGAGTTGGGAGGTCATGTTGCAGTTGTACAGGACATTGGTTAAGCCACTTTTGGAATACTGTGTTCAATTCTGTTATAGGAAAGATGTTATGAAACTTAAAAGGCTGCACGCAAAGATTAACAACGATGTTGCTGGGGTTGGAGGGTTTGAGCCCTCCAAAGTGTAGAATATCCAAGCAAATTACATCCTAAGATTATACTCAAAATAATATATAGATCGTTGTTTTTCTCTCATCTCTGTTTTGAGAAGATGTTATGTCAGACCCCTACCTTCTGCTTGGCCAGTGATAGCCAGGCCTGACCTCAATGTCCACATATCTAAAGAAATCTCTCTTGCTTTGGGAATTGACTTTTGTTGTGTGAGAATATTTTTTCAGATGGATTCAATATTTGTGCGTTTTGCAGCTTGTCTCAAGACTCTTGGCTCACTGCAAACATTTTCAAGGCTGTGAAAAGCTTTCAATTTGCTTTTGGCAAAGATTCAAATTCTGCATTGGTTGTGTTAAATCTTTAACAGACAGTCCACTTCAGAGCTAAGGGAGTCTTGTAATGTTGGAGAGATCATTCAGAAAAGGTTCACTCATCTGATTTCTGAGATGAAGGGCTTATTTTATCCGCACCACTTGGACAGGTTTGGCTATGCTCACTGTAGTTTAGAAGTGAGAGGTGATTCTATTGGTAAGATGTTGGTGAGGCCACATCAGGAGTACTGCATGTTGTTCTAGTCACTCTACTACAGAAAGGATATTATTAAACTAGAAAAGATTTGCTAGAGTGCTACCTGAACTGGAAGATTTGAGTTGTAAGGAGAGGTTGGATAGGCTGGGACTTCTTTCCCTGGAACATAGGAGACCAAGGAGTGACCTTATAAAGGTCTATAAAATCACGTAAGGTATTTAGCCAACAGTTTCTCCCCATGGTAGGGGATTTTAAAACTAGAGGGCACAGGTTTAATGTTAGAGGGGAGAGATACAAAACAGTCCAGGGGAGCAATTTCTTTCACTCAGAGGGCAGTGACTGTCTGGAATGGTCGGCCAGAGGTGGTGGTGGAAGTGTGTAAAATTTTGTTATTTAAGAAACATTTGGACAGGTACATGGATGGGATAGGTATGGAGGGATATGGGCCAAATGCAGGCAAATGGGACTAGATTAATTGTGAAAGGTGGGCAGCATGGGCAAGTTGGGCTGAAGGGCCCATTTCCATGCTGTAAACCTCTATGACTCTGAGGTGATTTAACAAGAAGGCTGCTTTGCCTTGTGTGTAATGTTCCCTCTAAGCCATATCGCAGACACATTGACGTCAGAAGCAGCTCCTGCGCACAGAACGTGGAGGTCCATATTGTGGCTGAAACAATTGGAGGAAGCATAGCTTGTCAGAGGGGATAGAATTATGGCACACCAACTAAAAATGGATGCTTAAGATGGAGATTAGGAGATTTATTTCACTCAGATGATCATGGATCTGTGGAAATTCCTTCCCCAAGCAGTGAAGGAGGCTGGGTCATAGGGTCATGGAGATTTACAGCATGGAAACAGACCCGTCAGTCCAACTTGTCCATGCCAACCAGGTATCCTAAATTAATCTAGTCCCATTGGCCAGCATTTGGCTCATGTCCCTCTAAACCCTTCCTATTCATGTACCCATCCAGATGCCTCTTAAATGTTGGAATTGTACCAGCCTCCACCACTTCCTCTGGCAGCTCATTCCACACATGCACCACCCTCTGTGTGAAAAGTTGCCTCTTAGGTCCCTTTTACATCTTTCCCCTCTCACCTTAAACCTAGGACTCCCCTACCCTGGGAAAAAGACCTCACTGAGGTCACCCCTCAGCCTCCGACACTCCAGGGAAAATAGCCCCAGCCTATTCAGCATCTTCCTATGGCTCAAACCTTCCAATCCCTCGTTGAATGCGATAAAGATGCTGAAGGTTCGAAGAAGAGTCACGCAGGTCTCACAACATTAACCCTGTTTCTCTCTCCACAGATGCTGCCAGACCTGAGTTGCTCCGACATTTGCTGCTTTTATTTCAGGTTACCAGCATCTGCAGCATTTTGGTTTGATTTTCTGAATGCTTGCACTGCAACCAGTTCGAAAACTGTTCACTATGTCGCTTTCTGGGAGTGAAGGGGCTATCTTGTGAGGAAAGACAGGGGAAGTTATGCCTGCAATCATTGGTATTTAGAAGAATGAGGCAATTGTATAGAAAAACATTAAATTCTGAGTAACCTTGACTGGGTAGATGCTGACACGGCAGTTCCCTTCATGTGGGAATCGAGAACTAGGGGGCATAGTTCAGTTGGAATTTCGTCTCTACCAGATCATTATTCTTCCGAACTGCCTCCTGCAGATATCAGTGGAGGCTGGTCACTAAATACATTCAGGACTGAATTAGATAGTATTTTGATCCACAAGGAATCAAAGGTTATCAAGATGAGGCAGGAAAGTGACATTGCAGCCAGAATCAGATCTGCCATGAGATTACTGAATGTCAGAGCAGGCTGAAAGTGTGCATGGCATTCTCCTGCTCCTAGTTATTATGTTTTTATGATCTTCATGTCCTCTGTTTCCGTGGTACAATAACTTAACAAAATAATTCTTTCTTCCATTGGCCACAAAGCCCTCACCTTGGTCAGAGCAGCGTTTGTTTTGAACTCAGGAGCATGTCCTCACCTCTCTCCCATTGTGAAGTCTCCATCCTTTAGAGCTGGCACCATTCTGAGGGGATTCACTTTGCCAAAGTCCTCACTGAACTGCTGACCTGCAGACAACATGAGACCATAAGAAACAGGTGCAGATGGTACACCATTCTCGATACTCCTCTACCTTTTAATAAAATCATAGCTGGTCTGCCACAGCCACTCCACCTTCTCACACTTTCCCCTGCCCTCTAATTCTCAAAAACTTATTTACCTTTGCGCTTGATATACTCAGTGATTGAACAACCAAAGCTCTCTGGTGTAGAAAATCCCAAAAGCATTCCTTTGAGTAAAGAAATTTCTCCTCATCGCATAGATAACTAACCATTCATTCTGACACAAGACTCCCGAGCCAGAGGAAAGACCCTGCAGGCACTTATTCCATAACTTTCAAAAGAACTCCTCAACATTGCATTCCATTCGCCTCGGTCTTGTCACCTTTCCCACCATAGTCCTTCAAAGCACTCCAGCTAAACTTCCTACCTAATATAATATCATCAGTAAATGCACACATTCAAATCACTCATCCAAACCAATGATATGGATTATAAATAGTTAACGCCCTGACATTGAAAATCTAAATCAGCATTCACTGGTTCCCTTATCTTCCCGGCTAGAGAAAACCTTCTAAAACTAACAGATTCATTTAAAGTTTTGGCAAAGATCTGTAGCTTGGGTTGTGGATGAGGTTGTTGACTCACTTGCTGAGCTGGCTTGTTTTTGTTCAGACGTTTTGTCACTGCTCGGTAACATCATCAATGAAGCCTCCGATGAAGCCATGTTATTGTACTCAGAGGCTCCACTGATGATGTCACCTAGAAAGGTGGCAAAACTATTTTTTAACTGAGAATATTTCTTCAGCTTTCTCGTTCTTGCTAGGTCCTCTGTGTGCCCATATTTTCAGAATGGTTTACAGTGTTGTTGTACACTGTGAAGATTAATAAAAGGAATTTTCTTAAAGTTCGTGCCATTTCCTTATTCTCCATTACAACTTCACTTGTTCAGCTTTGCTAGGCTCACGTTCATTTTCCTTAATTGAACAAGAATTGTTTACTGCTCTTGTTACAGTATGGTAATGTCCCATCTGCCCCAAAGGTGTGCTATTAATATCCGTGAACAGGTCAATTAGAAAATGTCTTCTCTTCCGAATTACATGCTTACGTAAATCTTCACAATCTGTTCTATGTCTCTTTCTAGACTCGTGATATTCTCTTAGGTATTTATCTTTGTTTACTGAATTATAATCCTCTCCCCAACAAGCTACAGATTAATTCTCTTTCAGACATTAGAAGCATTTTTATTTGAGTGAACATTATCTTTGACTCCTTTAAAAACTCTTGAAAGCCATAGCTTGACAACCTTTTTGATAGTTTGTATGCTTGTTGCAAATGATGTATTTATTTTAAATAGTGGCCATTGTTTGACTAGCATCATTTTTTAAAAATTCACTCGTGGGACATGAGCATTGTTGGCTGGGTCAGCATTTATTGCCCATCTCTAGTTGCCCTTGAGAAGGTGGCTGCCTTCTCGAACCGCTGCAGTCCATCTGCCGTAGATAAACCCACAATGTCGTTAGACAGAGAATTACAGGATTTTGACCAGTGACACAGAGTGAACAGTGATATATTTCCAAGTCAGGGTGGAGAGTGGCTTGCAGGAGAACTTGCAGGGGGTAGTGTTCCCATGTATATGCTGCAGCTGTCCTTCTAGATGGAAGTGGTCATGGGTTTGGAAGGTGCTGTCTGAGGATCTTTGATGAGTTTCTGCAGAGCATCTTGCAGATAGTACACACTGCTGCTAC
This sequence comes from Ginglymostoma cirratum, assembly GCA_024137785.1. NCBI lineage: Eukaryota > Metazoa > Chordata > Chondrichthyes > Orectolobiformes > Ginglymostomatidae > Ginglymostoma > Ginglymostoma cirratum. The sequence continues at coordinate 2,766,510 of JAHRHZ010000119.1, read as the reverse complement.
TGAGCGTCAGTGGTGGAGGGAGTGGATGATTGCGGATGTGGTGCCAATCAAGCGGCTGCTTTGTCCTGGATGGATTCAAGCTTCTTGAGTGTTGTTGGGGCTGCACCCATCCAGGAAAGTGGGGAGTATTCCATCACACTCCTGACTTGTGCCTTGTAGATGGTGGACAGGCTTCGGGGAATCAGGAGGTGAGTTATTCGCCTCAGTATTCCCAGCTTCTGACCGGCTCTTGAGGCCATTGTGTTTAGGTGGCAACTCCAGTTGAGTTTCTGGTCAATGGTAACCCCCAGGATGTTGATAGCAGGGGATACAGTGATGGTAAAGCCATTGAATGTGGTTAGATTGTGTCTTCTTGGAGATGGTCATAGCCTGGCATTTGTGTGGCATGAATGTAACTTGCCACTTGTCAGCCCAAGCCTGGATATTGTCCAGATCTTGTTGCATTTGAACACGGACTGCTTCAGTATCTGAGGAGTTGTGAATGGTGTTAAACATTGTGCAATCATCAGTGAACATCTCCGTTTCTAACCTTATGATGGAGGGAAGGTCATCGATGAAGCAGCTTAAGATAGTTGAGCTTATTTTGATATACCGTGCAAAAAGGGCCCTCTTGTGGCATGGTGGTAGTGTCCCTACTACTGGACTGGGAGGTCCCAGGTTCAAATCCCCACCCACTCCAGAGGTGTGTCATAACATCCTGGATTGATTAGAAAAATAGGTTAAACAGAAAAAATATAAAATGCAAACAGGCAGGGCTGGAAACACAGAGCACATCCAACAGGAGTTAACATTTCCAATAAAATATAATTCTCATTCACAGCTGGAATGGTAAGGACTTCCAGCACTTTGTTTTTATTTCAGATTTCCAAATCTGCAATATTTTGCTTTTATTATCATCTCCTTTAATGTACGTTCCCAATCTGCCTGAGCTAACTTGCCCTCATGCCCATGCAGGCTTTGTTCAGGTTTAAGATCCTAGTTTTGGAGTTTACAAACTCACTTTCGAACTTGATATGTAATTTTTACTTTTATTGTCACCCTTTCAGGAAGACCCTTTTTCCATTAGGTTATTAATGAACTCTTCCTCATTGCACAATATGACATCCAAAACAACCCATCTCCTATCTGATTCCTCAATTTTCTGATCTGAAATGCTATTGTGTATACATCGCTTGAACTCATCTTCCACGTTATTACCGCAAATTTGATTTGCCGGTTGTTATGAAGATTAAAGTATCCCTTGATTTCTCTATTACCTTTATTGTGTGCCCCTGTAATTTCTTGATCTAAATTCTTTCTTACAATATAAATACTGTTTGGGGAAGTGGCTTTACACCACTCTCACAAAACCCCTTGCTCTTTCTTAGCCCCGTCCAGACTGATTCTCCTTGATTTTCCCTTCATCCCACTCTCTAACATAGCTACCCTCCCCACCATCCCTATTCCACCAACCACCACCTTTTCTACTTTCTAAAAATCAATAATCCTTGAACAGATAGACAGATAGCAGTTCAAGAAGGCAGCTCATCACCACCTTCTCCAGGGCAAGTAGGGATGGCAAAAAATGGCCAGCCTGTGATGGCCTCATCTTTGAAAGAATAAAAAACAAAATCCTGGAATATTTAGATCCAACTTAAGTCACTTGATAACCAGATTGCCTTAAGGCAATTAGATCAAATTTATTAATTTCTATCAGTTCATCTAATTTCCTGTGAATAGTTTGTACATAGGACTTTATGTTTGACCCTTTATTAATTTCCCTGATGTCACCTTAGTCCTTAATGTTTGTTACTCACTCTGCCCCTTCCTGATCTGTCCTGTCAACTTTTACCCAACACTCTGCTCCATTTCTCTTATTGCTTTCTAATTTCTTGAATCCTTTCACCTCCTTCACTTGTTTGTAACCCTAACTAATGCCCTGACTATTTGATTTCCTGGAACACCAGCCTCAGAATGCCTTATCATGACGTTTGTCCCAGTAGAAGGCACTCCATTTTATCCTCAGTAGCCTGGTGCCAGTGACCCATGCAGTGAAACACCCCTGCCTCCCAAAACATTCTGTCAGCCACGTATGTTATTTCTAGTTTATCCCTGTGCCAATCAGTGCATTGCTTTGGCAGCAAATAGGGGATATTGCATTGGCCACCTTTCTTGTGAGTGCCAGCATCGGGGGAGTAACCAGCACACACAGGAATACAGTGTCATGCCTCAGTAATGTCACTGCCACCATCTGCACAAACCCCAGGGAGTATTTTATCAAGCAGCTGGGTGAGGGAGAGTATGTGGAGGGAGAGGCACGAGCAAGGGGAGTATTTGAGGGGACGTGGGTGGAGGGGACAGGAGAGAAATGAGTGGGGGGAAAACAGTGACGGAGTTGCGGTGAGCACATGGCAATGAGATGCAGAAGTAGCCCTGGCACTGGAGGGGTCCAGGCAGTGGGACAGGCGAGTGAGAGGAGGACTACTCTGCTGTCTGTGTTGGGGAGGAGAGGTTCATCTTTGTCAGTCCCAGTTCCAGCCTAGTGACGCCAGTCACACAGTCACCAGTGACATCAGGGGCTTGGTTTGCATGTGTGAGGACCATTTTGATCTAATGCATAATCAGGCTGTCTTACGTTTGAAGTTTTGCTTTTCAGCTTGGATCCTAATTCCTCAAACTCTTTGATAGAAGCTCAATCTTAGTTATAGAGTTACCGAGCATGGAAACACACCCTTCAGTCCAACCAGTCCATGCCGACCATCATGCCAAACAGAAGTAGCCCCACCTGCCTGCTCCTGGCCCATATCCCTCCAAACATTTCTTAATCCATGTACTTATCCAAATGTCTTATAATCTTTATTCCTGTACCTGTATCCACCACTTCCTCTGGAAGTTCATTCCACACACAAATCTCTCTCTGTGTAAAAAAGCTGCCCCTCATGTCTTTTCTAAATCTTTCTCCTCTCATCTTAAAAATATGCCCACTAGTCTTGAAACCCCCATCCTAGGGATGAGACACCCACCATTCACCTTACCTGTACTCCTCATGATTTTATAAACCTCTATAAGGTCACCTCTCAATCTCCTACATATGAGTGATAGAAGTCCCAGTCTATCCAGCCTCTCCCTATAACTCAAACCCTCCAGTTCCGGCAACATCCTGATAAATATTTTCTGAACCCTCTCCTGCTGAAGAGTATTCTTCCTACAACAGAGTGACCAGAATTGGATACAGTATTGTAGAAGAGGCCTCACCAATGTCCTATACAGCCTCAACATGATGCCCCGACTTCTCAAAAGGTTGAGCAATGAAGGCAAGTGTGCTAAACACCTTCTTAACCCCCCTGTCTACATATGATGCAAACTTTGTGTACCTGAACACTGAGGTCTCTGTGTTCTACAACGCTACCCAAGCTCTATCCATGTCTTTAGTTACTGTATGAGCCATGACAACTGGTTTGTCACCACCCATTCCAGGTCGTACTGCAGCTGAGAGGTGCTGTGCTCACTTTAGAACTGGACAGTGGTGAAAGAAACTGTGGAACTCCCAGATACAACTGTGTCTCCCTGAATGTACCCCTTTCGACCGAAACCACATATTTTTCCACTGCCCACCACCTGAATGGTCCTCACACCAGAGTGCCATGGTCAGATTGCTCATCCACCCTACAGTTCTCATTTTTTGAGCACACAGCAGGATATCAAAACATCTGTCAACAATCATGGCCCCTTTTACCCAGTCAATCACTGACAAGAAACAAAACCAATGCAAAACAGAATTTATGTTCTATTCTGAATTCTGAGGAAGGGTCACCGGATCCGAAACGTTACCTCTGATTTTTTTCTTCGCAGATGCTGCCAGATCTGCTGAGCTTTTCCAGCAACTTCTGTTCTTGTTGCAAAAACAGAACTTTCTGTTGATCAGATATGACACTTTGTGGAATGATTCCACGTGTATCTGGTCAAGGGCTTAAGGGATAACAGGACAAGAGATGGGAAACAAGAGAGGGAGAGGGCAGCAGGGAGAGGAGAGGTGGAAGAGGAGAGATGAGAGAGGGAGAAAGGTGAAGAAAAGGGAAGAGAGAAAGAAGACAGTGGAGGGGTGGAGGTGGCATACGGAGGAGATAGGAGAGAAAAGGGGAGGGAGAAGAAAGAGATGGGGATGGAGTGAGGAGCTGGGAGAGAGAAAGGATAGAGAAGAAAAAGAGGAGACTAGAAGGAAGAGGGAAGAGGAGAAGGAAACCAAAGGAGGATGGTGGGGGTTGGGGGAGGGGGGAGGAGCGGAGGAGGACATAAGGGGAAGAGGACACAGGAGAGACGTTAGGAGAGGGAGGGAGCAGGATGTCAGAGACAGAATATGGGAAGGGAAGAGGTAGGAAAAGGAGCAAGTGCAAAAGCTCAAATTGCAGAAAACGTTCATGAGACTGTAGTGTACTGGACTCTGACATTCTACCGAATCTTACCTATTGACAGATCGACCAGCTTAAACTCAAACGCAATGTTATTCTTCTTGGTGAAAATGTAGACAGCTCTGCAGGGCTGTGAGTTCAGATCCAAGTACAGCTCCAGGCCCATGGTGTTCCCTCGACAATTTGCAGAAATAACAGGAGCTAAGGAACCAGCAGCTCAGCCTTTGCCTGATGTCAAGTCAATCCCTCCCCCAGTTCCCACAGACACGCAGTGGAGGAGAGACTAAAGATTAAGTGATAGGAAGCACATTCCTGCTCCACAGTGAAAAACAACAAATCTCTCTCTGACTTGCCAAAACCAAACAGCATACACAGGATGAGGAAATGTGATCACATTACTTAAAAAATGCCATCAGATCATTTATTGTTCCCATACATGTTCCAAGATTTTTAAACTGTACAGAACTGTGAGCAGAATTCTAAACACCAGGAATCTGCTCCAACCAGATGGAAGACACAGCGGCAGCTCTCCGCTTAAAGAATTACCCCATAAATTAAACATTAACTGATGTCTCCTGTGACTGTAACTCAGTTAGAGAATGTAACTTATGTTTAACAGAGACTCACTGCTGATATCTGTGTGCCCCTTGAATGAGGCAGACAGCTCATTAGTGATAACAAGCATGGGGCTGGGTGAACACAGCAGGCCAAGCAGCATCATAGGAGCAGGAAAACTTGACGTTTCGGGCCTAGACCCTTCATCAGAAATGGGGGAGGGGAAGAGGGTTCTGAAATAAATAGGGAGAGAGGGGGAGGCGGATAGAGGATGGATAGAGGAGAGGATAGGTGGAGGGGAGGCAGACAAGTCGAAAAGGCGGGGATGGAGCCAGTAAAGGTGTGTGTAGGTAGGGGGGTAGGGAGGAGATAGGTCAGTGCAGGGAGGACGGACAGGTCAAGGGGGCGGGATGACGTTAGTAGATAGGAGATGGGGGTGTGGCTTGAGGTGAGAGGAAAAACAGGTTAGGGAGGTGGGGACGAGCTGGGCTGGTTTTGGGATGCGGTTGGGGGAAGGGAGATTTTGAAGCTTGTGAAATCCACATTGATACCATTGGGCTGCAGGGTTCCCAGGCTGAATATGATTTGCTGTTCCTGCAGCCTTCGGGTGGCATCACTGTGGCATTGCAGGAGGCCGAGGATGGACATGTCATCTGAGGAATGGGAGGGGGAGTTGAAATGGTTTGCGACTGGGAGGTGCAGTTATTTGTTACGAACTGAGCGCAGGTGTTCTGCAAAGCGGTCTCCAAGCCTGCACTTGGTTTCCCCGATGTAGAGGAAGCCACAACGGGTACAGCGGATGCAGTATACCACATTGGCAGATGTGCAGGTGAACATCTGCCTGATGTGGAAAGTCTTCTTGGGGCCTGGGATTGGGGTGAGGGAGGAGGTGTGGGGCAGGTGTAGCATTTCCTGCGGTTGCAGGGAAAAGTGCCGGGTGTGGTGGGGCTGTAGGGGAGTGTGGAGCGGACAAGGGAGTCACGGAGGGAGTGGTCCCTCCGGAAGGCAGATAAGGGTGGGGAGGGAAAAATGTCTTTGGTGGTGGGGTCTGATTGCAGATGGCGGAAGTGTCGGAGGATGATGCATTGGATCCGGAGGTTGGTGGGGTGGTATGTGAGGATGAGGGGGATTCTTTTTTGGTTGTTATTGCGGGGATGTGGCGTGAGGGATGTGTTCCGGGAAATGTGGGAGACGCGGTCGAGGGCTTTCTCGACCACTGTGGGGGGGAAGTTGCGGTCCTTGAAGAATGAGGACATTTGGGATGTACGGGAGTGGAATATCTCATCCTGGGAACAGATGCGGCGGAGGCGAAGGAATTGGGAATAGGGGATGGCATTTTTGCAGGAGGGTGGGTGGGAGAAGGTGTATTCCAGGTAGCTGTGGGAGTCAGTGGGTTTGAAATGGACATCTGTCTCTAGGTGGTTGCCCGAGATGGAGACAGAGAGGTCCAGGAAGGAGAGAGAAGTGTTAGAGATGGTCCAGGTGAACTTCAGGTTGGGGTGGAAGGTGTTGGTGAAGTGAATGAACTGTTCGAGCTCCTCGTGGGAGCACGAGGCAGCGCCGATGCAGTCATCAACGTAACGGAGGAAGAGGTGGGGTTTAGGCCCAGTGTAGGTACAGAAGAGGGATTGTTCCACGTAACCTACAAAGAGGCAGGCATAGCTTGGGCCCCTGCGGGTATCCATGGCCACCCCTTTTGTCTGTAGGAAGTGGGAGGAATTGAAAGAGAAGTTGTTGCGGGTGAGGACGAGTTCGGCTAAGCGGATGAGGGTGTCGGTGGAGGGGGATTGGTCAGTTCTGCAGGACAGGAAGAAGCGGAGGGCCTTTAGGCCATCAGCATGGGGAATACAGGTATATAGGGACTGGACGTCCATAGTAAAAATGAGGTGTTGGGGACCGGGGAATTGGAAGTTCTAGAGGAGGTGGAGGGCGTGGGTGGTGTCCTCCGACACTTCCGCCATCTGCAATCAGACCCCACCACCAAAGACATTTTTCCCTCCCCACCCTTATCTGCCTTCCGGAGGGACCACTCCCTCCGTGACTCCCTTGTCCGCTCCACACTCCCCTACAGCCCCACCACACCCGGCACTTTTCCCTGCAACCGCAGGAAATGCTACACCTGCCCCACACCTCCTCCCTCACCCCAATCCCAGGCCCCAAGAAGACTTTCCACATCAGGCAGATGTTCACCTGCACATCTGCCAATGTGGTATACTGCATCCACTGTACCCGTTGTGGCTTCCTCTACATCGGGGAAACCAAGCGCAGACTTGGGGACCGCTTTGCAGAACACCTGCGCTCAGTTCGCAACAAACA
>JAHRHZ010000119.1:2726956-2748852 GCA_024137785.1 Ginglymostoma cirratum | reverse complement strand
CGGCTTGGCGTGATGGTCTCCCAGTACAGTCTCTCGGCTTGGCGTGACGGTCTCCCAGTACAGTCTCTTGGCTTGGCGTGATGGTCTCCCAGTACAGCCTCTCGGCTCGGCGTGCAGGTGGGTCGTGCCTGGGCATGTTCTGGTGGCAGCAGGAGGACATTGGGGAGGTGGCAGCTTCAGCAGCAGTGATGTGAAAATAGCCTAATGCAGGAAGAGCTAGCACCCGGTAGTGCAGTGGCAGCGTTGAGAACAGACAGCTGCGATCTCCTGGAGAGCGAGCTAAACGGAGGCACTCATCGAAGACTGTTGAACTTTTGCCTTTGTGCCTTTGTTTTTTCTATTTTAAATTAGGAAGGACTTTGATGTTAAATATCGCCTTGTTTCTTTGTTCTTCTACTTGTTCTGTGAAAGTAATGCTTACCATTTTTTTAAAACTTTGTATCTTTTACTACTTTGTAGCCAAGTTTTTTGTACTTAGGTACCTTTGACCTTAAGATGGTGCAATGTGCAGCAGCATTATACACTTTTCATCGCACTGCTGTACTTGAATGGACGTGACAATAACATCTGAAAAAAACTGGACCAGATCACTTTAGGATGTCTTGTTGGCATGAAGTTGGATTGAGGGTCAATTGCTGTGCTGTATATGAGTCAGTATTGGGACCTTTGCTTTTCCTGAGTTGCATTAATGATTTAGATCTTGGCATGCAGGGACAATTTCATACTTTGCAGATGATACAAAACTTGGCAGCATTGTAAACTGTGGGAAGGGCAATGTAGAATTTATAAGGACGTCGAAAAATTGGTGGTGTAGGCAGATAGGTGGCAGATGAAGTTCAATGCAGGGAAGTGTGAAGTGATCCATGTGACAATAAAGGATATTCTGATTCTGATACATTTTGGTTAGAAGAACATGGACAAAGAATACAAAATAAGTGGTACAATCCTAAAGGGAGTGCAGGAGCAGAGGGACTGCATGTATATGTGCACAAATCATTGAAAGTGGCAGGACAGATAGTGAGAACAGTTAATGAAATGCACAGTACAAGAGCAAGTGTGCTATAGTGAACTTGTACAAGACACATGTCAGACCTCAGCTGGAGTTTTTTTGGGTGCTGTACCATAGGAAAGATGTGAATGCATTAGATACGGTACACTGAGGTTTACTAGATGGTTCCAGGAATGAGAAAATTCAGTTATGAGGATAGACTGGAGAGGTTGACAGAAGAAGGGTGAGAGCATGGGGGGACTTGGTTGAGTAGGTAGGGAGAAACTGTTCCTGCTTGTCAACGGACCAAGAATAGGAGGGCACAGGTTTAAGGCGATTTGCAAAAGTAGTAAGCGTGATGTGAGGAAAAATAAACTTTTTCACACTGGTGGCTTGAGAAGTGTGGTGAAGGCAGTTTAATTGTGGCATTGAAGAGGGTATTAGATGATTATTCGAATAGAAAAATGCACAAGTGTATGGTGGAAAAGGCATAGGTTTGGAATTAGGTTGTATGCTCCACACATGGTCTCCCTCCTGCATCGGAACAGTTTGGTTATAATTGTAAATGGAATCAACTGGAAGGGAATGATTTGTTCCTGCATTTTAATATGACTTTGGAACAGCTACAAAGAATGTTTTGCGTAAAGCAAATGTCGGGGGTAAAGGTGAGGTGAGGAGAATATTTTCCAGCTACTGGAATGTTTGCTAGAGAAAAGAGAACAGAAAATACCGGGGGATACTGAACAGCCCCGGCAACGTGTGGGAGAGTGACAGTTCAAACTTTAGGACTTGCGTGACCTTGCACCAGGACTGGACCAGAGGTTTAGCTCCGCCTTTCCTCCTACAGACATTCCTCTTTGTAACAGCGGGATTGCGGCCGTTGTGTGAAAATGCCCTTCCTTGAGCTGGAGAGTAACCTGCCGGCATGCCAGTTCTCTGAAGAACTGCTGAACAAGCTGTGCTGTACGGCTGCCAGGATCCTGGACAAACCCAAGGAGGTGGGTGCACAGTTATAGGGACTGGTCCGGGGCAGAGACAGAGAGAGAGAGAGAGCGCTGCACTGTCTACCTCTCCGCACTTCACACCCTTTCTGCACATCGCTCCAGCCTAACTTTTAACACCAGAACTATGAAGAGTCAGGGCCGAAGCAAGAGTTCTGTAGAGTTTGTGTTCGTATTCGACTGGCGGCGTATTTAAAACATCTTTGGCGCTGCAGCCTGGTTCTCCGATGCTAATCGGAGAATCCCTACAGCGTGGAAGCAGGCCATTCGGCCCATCGAGTCCACACTGACCCCCATGAAGAGCATCCCACCCAGACTCACCCCCCCCCCCCGACCCCTATAGCTCTGCATTCCCCACGGCTACCTCACCTAGCCTGTACATCCCTGGACACTATCAGTAATTTTCCACGGTCAATCCGACCTGGCCTGCACGTCTTTGGACTGTGGGAGGAAACTAGAGCACCCGGAGGAAACCCGTGCGGAGACCACAAGCATGGGGCTGGATGGACACAGCAGGTCAAGCAGCATCATAGGAGCAGGAAAACTTGACGTTTCGGGCCTAAACCCTTCATCAGAAATGGGGGAGGGGAAGAGGGTTCTGAAATAAATAGGGAGAGACGGGGAGGCGGATAGAAGATGGATAGAGGAGAGGATAGGTGGAGAGGAGGCAGACAGGTCGAAGAGGCGGGGATGGAGCCAGTAAAGGTGAGTGTAGGTAGGGGGGTAGGGAGGAGATAGGTCAATCCAGGGAGGACGGACAGGTCAAGGGGGCGGAATGATGTTAGTAGATAGGAGATGGGGGTGTGGCTTGAGGTGAGAGGAAAAACAGGTTAGGGAGGTGGAGATGAGCTGGGCTGGTTTTGGGATGCGGTTGGGGGAGGGGAGATTTTGAAGCTTGTGAAATCCACATTGATACCATTGGGCTTCAGGGTTCCCAGGCTGAATATGATTTGCTGTTCTTGCAGCCTTCGGGTGGCATCACTGTGGCATTGCAGGAGGCCAAGGATGGACATGTCATCTGAGGAATGGGAGGGGGAGTTGAAATGGTTTGCGACTGGGAGGTGCAGTTGTTTGTTGCGAACCGAGCGCAGGTGTTCTGCAAAGCGGTCCCCAAGCCTCCGCTTGGTTTCCCCGATGTAGAGGAAGCCACAACGGGTACAGCGGATGCAGTATACCACATTGGCAGATGTGCAGGTGAACCTCTGCCTGATGTGGAAAGTCTTCTTGGGGCCTGGGATTGGGGTGAGGGAGGAGGTGTGGGGGCAGGTGTAGCACTTCCTGCGGTTACAGGGAAAAGTGCCGGGTGTGGTGGGGCTGGAGGGGAGTGTGGAGCGGACAAGGGAGTCGCGGAGGGAGTGGTCCCTCTGGAAGGCAGATAAGGGTGGGGAGGGAAAAATGTCTTTGGTGGTGGGGTCTGATTGCAGATGGCGGAAGTGTCGGAGGATGATGCGTTGGATCCGGAGGTTGGTGGGGTGGTATGTGAGGACGAGGGGGATTCTTTTTTGGTTATTATTGCGGGGACGGGGCGTGAGGGATGTGTTCTGGGAAATGCGGGAGACACAGTCGAGGGCGTTCTCGACCACTGTGGGGGGGAAGTTGTGGTCCTTGAAGAATGAGGACATTTGAGATGTACGGGAGTGGAATGTCTCATCCTGGGAGCAGATGCGGCGGAGGCGAAGGAATTGGGAATAGGGGATGGCATTTTTGCAGGAGGGTGGGTGGGTGGAGGTGTATTCCAGGTAGCTGTGGGAGTCAGTGGGCTTGAAATGGACATCGGTTTCTAGGTGGTTGCCCGAGATGGAGACAGAGAGGTCCAGGAAGGAGAGAGAAATGTTGGAGATGGTCCAGGTGAACTTCAGATTGGGGTGGAAGGTGTTGGTGAAGTGGAGAATGTGCAAACTCCACACAGACAGTCACCCGAGGATGGAATTGAACCCAGGTCCCTGGTGCTGTGAGGCACCAGCTCACCATGGCACCCTAATGCTAGTGGATTCATTGGCAGAACAAGCAAACGAGACAGAGATCGTGACAAAGTTTGAGAATGGGTTATATGATTGCCTAGACATGTCAAGAGGGAAATTAGTTCTTGGGCAGTGTACAGGAGTCAGCTAAGATCTGGATTCTAGGTCCTACAGAATCAGCACTGGCTGGGTTTTTGTTAGCCCACTACAAAGTGTACATTCTCTTCCCTGTGAAAGACAGCCACACCTCTTAGGTAATTAAGTACAGTCTAAAGACCATGGTGCAGGTTAACAGAAAATAAGCTTCAGTAAATACTTTTTAATCCAAGTGTGACGAGGGAACATTTAGTGTTTAACTTGTTAAAATGGCAATAGCTATCAACATGAAGAACTGCTAAGTGGCTCACTCACATGCTTTCAGGTGATAGCTTGTGAGAAAGCTCCCAGCCCCATTGTGATACTCTAAATACCTTCAAGTCAGATCACACAGAGAAACAGGAACCTCCTCTATCAGCACCAGTTCTCTGTAAGTCTTCCTGGTTGAAAGATTACAGTATTGTGTCTGTTACTAAGGATTAGAACTGTCGAAGTTTATACAGAACAACAGCATCCATATGTCGGCCACAACAATTTATTTGCGTATCACCATATCACAGGAAAGACCAATAAAAGCATGTCAGAATTTGAAATTCAGTTTGAGGAGAAGAAACTTGAGTCCCACACTAGTGTTCTGTTGTTAAACAATGGACATGTGGATAGATCTGGCCCTAGTGAACTGGGCAGAAAGACTAAAAGGTAGGAAAATTGATGAACAGTGGCAGACACTCAAGGAGATATTCAATTCCTCCAAACTAAAAGATATTCCAGAGAGGAAGAAAGATTTTAAGTTGGTGAAAAACTATCCATGTGCTAAGCAAGGAAGTTAAAGATAACATAAGAGCAAAAAAAAAAAATTTGATCACTGGCAGGCTGGAGGATTGGGAAACTTTTAAAGATCAACAGAGTTACTAAAAACAAGTAGTTAAAAAGCAAAGGTTAATTGTGAAAGAAGACTCACACAAAGTATAAAAACAATAAAAAAAACTTCAATAACTACGTAAAAAGGAAGAGAGTAGCTAAAACGAATGCTGGTGTCTTATAGGATGACACTGGGGAGTTGATATGAGGGAATGCAGAAATGGCAGAGATACTAAATCAAGCTATTTCCTCATTTTTCATGGTGGAGGATACTGAAACCATACCAACAGTAAAAGATAATGCAGAGGCTTGAGGAACTTAAAAACAATCGATATAACTTTGGTAAAAAATACTGCAAACTATAGAGACTGAAGATAGACAGTTTAAGGTTCTTGTGAACATTTGTATCTCGGGTTGTGGATGAGGCTGTTGACTTGCTCGCTGAGCTGACTGGTTATCGTACAGACATTTCATCACCATGCTAGACATGTCATGAAACAACCCAACTTAACAGGCCAGATCATATACATTCCAAGCAGAATAGAACAACATCGCTTCATTGGAGCCCATACTGCTGAAATTACCTAACATGGCGATGAAACATCTGTATGATAACCAGCCAGCTTGGTGAGCAAGTCAACAATCTGAAGACAGACAAGTCCCCAGATGGCCTACATCCTAGGATCTCAAAAGAAAGTGGCAACAGATGTAGTGGATTCTTTGATTATAGTATTCAAAATCCCCTGGATTCTGGAAAAGTTCTGGTGGATTGGAAGAGTGCAAATATAATGCCCTTATTTAAAAAGGGAAGGAGCAGAAGCAAGAACCTACAGACCAATTAGTTTAATGTCTGTCACTGCAATACAGTAAGAATCCGTTATTAAGGAAGTAGTAATAGGAGGTCATGTGGAAATACAAATACAATCCATCAAAGTTAGCCTGGTTTTATGATGGCTATATTGTGTTTGACTGATCTGATACAGTTCTTCAAAGATGTAACAACTAATATGGATAATGTGGGCCCTGTAGATGTTGTATATCTGGACTTTGAAAAGACATTTGATGAGGTGCCACGCAAAATGTTAATACACAAGGCAAGATCACATGGGATAGGCGTTAGTATGTTATCTTGAATAAAGGATTGGCTAACCAACAGAAAGCTGAGAGTCAGGATAAATAAATCTTTTTCTGGTTGACAAGATGTAGCCAGGTCCTTGGGATCCAACTTTTTACAATTTATATTAATGACTTGGATATACGATAGCCAAATTTACAGATGACACTGAAAGTAAGTTACAATGAAGTAAGAAATTTACAAATGGACATGGCTAGGTTAGGTGAATGGACCAAAATTTGGCAGGTGGAGTTTAATGTGGATAAGTGTGAGGTTATCCATTGTGGCCAGAAGACTAAAAAGGCAACTTATTATCTAAATGGAGAGAAACTTGAAAATGCTTCAGTGTAGAGAGAGCTGGGTGTCCTTGTGCATGATTTGCAGAAAGCTAGTATTTGGGTACAGCAGCAAATAAAGAGGACAGATTGAACTTCGGCATTATTGTTATAGGAAGGGAGCATAAAAGTAGGGAAGTACTATGATTGTACAAGGTATTGGTGACACCGTGGTAGAGTTAGGGTTAGTACTACTGGAGTATTGCATATAAGTATTGATCCCCTTACTTGAAGAAGGATATAATTGTATTCGAGATAGTAAGAACTACCGATGCTGGAGTCAGAGATAACACAGTGTGGAGCTGGAGGAACACAGCAGGCCAGGCAGCATCAGAGGAGCAGGAAAGCTGACGTATCGGGTCGGGACCCTTCCTCAGAAATGGGGGAAGGGGAAGAGAGCTCAGAAATAAACAGAGAGAAGAGGGGTGGGACTGGGGAAGGTAGGTGGGATGGTGATAGGTGGTAAACAATGGTGGGGTTGGAGGAGTGGATAGGTGGGAGAGAAGGTGGACAGGTTATGTCAGGTCAAGGAGGCGGGGATGAAAGGGAGGGTTGGTCATGGGAAGAGGCCGAGGGTGGGGAGATTTTGAAACTGGTAAAGTCCACATTTAGGCCATTGCACTGTAGGCTGTATTGGAGACAGTTCAGAGAAAGTTCCTTAGATTAATTCCAGAGATGAAAGGCTTGTCTTATGAGGAGAGGTAGAGCCATTTAGATCTATACTTGCTAGAGTTTAAAAAGCTGAGATCTAATTGAGATATAAGGTTGTCATTGTCCTACTGGACCATAGGGCTGCTCTCTCAGAGAGAAACAATGGATGGTTTAACCTGAGGGTCACCAACCTGAGGTTGAGAAGGAGAGTCCTTCACGGTAACCTGGGCAAGTATGGGAATTGAACCACATTGTTGGCATCACTCTGCATCAGCTATCCAGCCCATTGAGCTAACTGACCCCCAGCTGAGGTATATAAGATGCTAAAGGGGACTGACAGAGTAGATGCAGACCAGATGTTTCCCTTTGTGGGACAATCTAGAATGAGAGGCCATAGTTTTAGGTTTAAAGTTGATGGATTTAAAACAGAGATGAGGAAAAATTACTTCTCTCAAAGGGCTGTGAACCTGTTGAAATCACTACCCCATAGTGTGGTGGGCACCCAACTCTGAAAGGAGGAGATAGGCAGATTTTTAATTACTAATGCGTTACACGGTTATGGGGAGTGGGCCGGAAAGTGGAGTTGAGGACAAGAGGAAATCAGCCATGGTCATATTAAATGGTGAAGCAGAACCCAGAGATTGAATGCCCTACTCCTGCTCCTAATTCTTATGTAGCAATGACTTGGGGTACTTCACAGAGAGGCAATCAGACAGAATTGTGAGTCACACCAAAGGAGGGGGGATGATCCAATGCTTGGACAGAGAGTTGGGTTTATATGGTGCCTTAAAGGAGGCAAGGAGGTGGTATTTGTGGGAGTTTAGGTGGGGGTGTTTCCAGTATGGGAACTACGTGATTAAAGGTACAGTTATCAGCATTGGGTAAAGAGATGGGAGCGACTCTCGCAGCCAGAATTCTAAGAACACCGTTTCCACAGAATTATCGAACTGAAGGAGAGGTTAGAGAGAGACGAAAACAAAGAACATGTGGGATTTAAACGCGAAGGTTCAGCATTTTATATTGGAGGCATGGAAAAACAAAGAGCCCATGTAAATCAACGCCAGTTACAGCAAACTGCATTAGAAACCTTTATCAAATCTCCTCTTAGCCCCTGCTGTTCTGGCAAAAGTTTTAAGAATCTTGTGTCCTCACTCATGACCATCCCTGCCATCTGTGTAATCATTCCAGTGAAGTTATACTGGGGTATGTTGTCTATGTCTGCTTTGTAATGCACCCAAAGGTGTGATCAAGCTGGTCTCAAACCATATCAACAATGTCCCTTTCAACTTTGTACATGTCCAATATGCTACAAGCTTAACCTGCACTGGGAATTTTGTGTCTCTGGAAAAGAGATGAAGTGTAATCAATTTGCACTCCTCAGAATGATCCTGGTGTTTACATGTTGCCATATATGGTAGTGCCATATACCATAGAATCACCCACCTCCCCCTCCTATACTGACAGACAAGCTTGGAAATTCTGGAATTCTCCTCCCTTCCTAACTCCTTCCTCTTTTTAAACAACAACTTATATTTCACCTTTAACATAATAAAATGACCCATGGTGTTTTGCAAGACTACTATGAAACAAAATATGACTCGAAGCCACAACAGGACATTATGTTCGATAGGCAAAACCTTGATCAAAAAGCAGGGTTTGAAAGAAGGCAAGTGAGATAGAGAGATTTGGGAAGGGAATTATAGGGAACTCTGTTTTCTCTCTACAGATGCTGCCAGATCTGCTGAGTTTCTCCAGCAATGTCTGGTCTTTTGTGTGTATTTCAGATCTCTAGCATCCTCAGTTCTTGGTTTTATTCTGGATCTTGGATAAGCAGCCTGACAATTTTGGGGTTGAGGGGTCAGAAGATGTGGAGCTGCCTGAATTCTGCATACACGTGGAAACTGGCACCACATTTTTGGAAGATAATGCCAAGGGACTGTATGTGGATGGGAAACAGGAAGGGCACAAAGATTGATCCTTGGGAGAAGCTGAAGTCACCCTGTGGGAATGGGAGGAAAAGCCACTCTGGCTATAATTAGAAAAGACTGGAACTAGACTAGTGCAGTCCCATGCAGCTGGACAATGGTGGAGAGGCATTAGAGAAGGAGAGAGGTGCCTCCTGCTTTAAAGGTAAGTATCTTGAGAAAGAGGCGGAGGAATGGTTTGTCTTTGTCACATAGGATGTCATTTGTGACATAACTAAGAGCCATTTCTGTACTGCGGCAGGGTGAGAAACCTGATTGGAGCAATTCACACATGGAATACCAGGTCAGGTGGGCACAAAAAAGGAGGCAAATTTAGGAAGGAAAGAGGGAATGGAGTTGGGGCAGAAATGTGCAAAAACAGAGATAGTGACAGCAGATTTGAAGGAGAGAGGGATATACCTGAGCCCTGTTAACAATATTAACTAACATGGAAGCCAGGAAGGAAAGTGAGGTGGTGAGAGTAGTTTAAGATCCTCTTTAAAATATTATTCCTGAAACAAAGTTTTTTCTGCTTACAGAGAATTAACATGAGTGTGAAACCAGGCCTGATAATGGCCATTGGAGGCAGCACAGCCCCCTGTGCCCAACTGGTTGTGTCTTCCATTGGTGTGGTGGGCACAGCTGAGCAGAACAAGCAACACAGTGCCAAGTTCTTTGAGTTCCTCACACAAGAACTGGGTCTAGCCCCAGACAGGTAAGTGTGACGGTTCGGAGTCTTGTGTTAGAGATCACATCTGTGCTTCCGGCGGTAGCCCTCTCTCATCTCTGTGGCACTGGGTTGCGATGCGGTGTTATTCAAGGTGCTGACCTTGCATGTTTATAGGGCCTGTCACAACCTCAGGGCCCAAACCACTTTGCAGCCAAAGAAGTACTTTTAAACTGTGGTCGCTGTTAAAATGCAGAGAACATGGATGCAAATTTACACTTTGCAAACCCCCACAAACAGCAAATGTGATACACACTGAGGCTCCATCTGCCCTCTTAGGTGAATGTAAAAGATCTCATGGAGTTATTTTAAAGAAAAATGATTATTCTGAGGAACCAATACAATATTTGTCTCTAAGGTTCTTGAGTAGATTTGTGGCTCGGGTTGTGGATGTTGTGGTTGGTTGGCCCGCCGAGCTGGTTCATTAGTTCACAGATGTTTCATTACCCTGCTGGATAACATCACCAGTGCAGCCTCCGATGAACACAACAGCGTTACCCCGCAGGGTAACGAAACATCTGCGAACTAATGAACCAGCTCGGACAGCAAACCAACCACAACAATATTTATCTACCAACCATGATTCCAAAACAGATCATCTGGTTTTTATTACATCATTGTTTGTGGGAGCTTGCTGTGTAAACTTGTGGTTTGTGGTATTTTCCAGAACAACAGACATCAAAAGTACTTCAAAATGTTCAGCTGTTACTTGAGGATGTGAAAGGCACTAAATAAATGCTAAGGAAAACAAAGTGCTAGAGAAACTCAGCAGGTATGGCAGTATCAGTACAGAGAAAACCAGAGTTAATGTTTCAAGTTCAATGACCCCTTGTCAGAACATTCTAAATGTGAAATGTAAGGTACATAACTGTATAACAGGAAGGGAAGAGACAGGAAAGACTATGAATTGTAAGTTTACAAGAAATTAGGTAATTTTTGATGAAAGGTGATAGTTTAAGACAAAAGAAAGGAGACAAGTGTTGTGGTGCACATTCATTTTGAAATTACAATCTAGTCAAAAAGAACATTGACCAAGTCCCCAAGAACATTTGAAAAATACTCTATATTCCTCTAAACCATCTGAAGACATTTACTTTTATTAAAAAGTAGATCTTGATTTCTTCAGAATGTCTGTGCTCAGTTAATGTAAAGTTGTAACTGAGGTCACCTGATAACAACATTTTTGATCACTGTTTTCATATTCAATGCCATAACACACGGATTTGAATCAAGGATGCACATTGAACACTGGATCAACTGTGATTGGCCATTCATCCCCATAATTTGTTCCTCTAATCAGTTACATCATCATTAATGTGTACCTTAACTCCAAAACTTTGACTGCTTATCTCTTTTAATAATCTTAATTACCTCCAATTAGATCACCCATTGATCAAGGGAATGGAAACAGGTTATATTGCTCTGTTTAACCTCTACCGTATTTCCCAGAGGTAATTCCGATATCTTCAATATCAAGCTTACTACATTAGTAGGATTCACTTTGTGTTCCCAGTTTGTAACAAACTGCAGGGGCATCAAAAGGCAGGGTTTCATTTCACTCATGGTCTGTAACCAGGATATATTTTTCTCAGTTCAGCCTTTTACATACAGATTGGCTGTGTTGAGTGAAAAGTCACGAGTGTGTATCTGTAGCGTGAGGTGTGGGACTTATTGAAGCATGTATGACATTATTTCTTTTGACACTGAAAATTCTGATTTAATTGGAGATTTTGGCTTTGCCAACTATCTGAATGCAGTGCGCTTGGTTTTTTTCACTTTCAATACCACATCCTTGAATCCATGTCACACAGCAATCAAGGTTAAAACATTTTAATCTAAAGCACTGACAACTCGAATGCCCAGGAAAGAGAGCAGCCCCATGGAAGCTTATGCTACGGTCCAAAGGAGCAAACTGTCGAGAGAAATTTGGTCATTAATCATCAACTGACGCTGCACGAGGAATCAGCTTACTGACAGACCAAGGTTCAAAACTGAGGTGTAATCAGTTTTTGCATCTGTGATACTTGACTGAAACATGTGA
The DNA here is from genome assembly GCA_024137785.1 of Ginglymostoma cirratum. Classification (NCBI taxonomy): domain Eukaryota; kingdom Metazoa; phylum Chordata; class Chondrichthyes; order Orectolobiformes; family Ginglymostomatidae; genus Ginglymostoma; species Ginglymostoma cirratum. Next base: position 2,737,113 of record JAHRHZ010000119.1, on the reverse strand, counting down.
GTTCATGAGTGGAGAAGTTACATTGTGAATTTATCTTTATCCATCCATGTAACTCCAATCACATAGGTCAAGTAACTGTTTTAATTCTGCTTTACTGGAGACGGTACATTTGGAGGTTCTGAAGGGCTGTTGCTCATGCATCCCAAGTATGCACATAAGACCTGTTTTTAAAAGTTTGGGAAATCACAGTGAATGGGAGTGTTGATTTGAATTTTGTATATATCCCATGAGGCTTCATACTGTTATCCCAGGCACTTGGCAATGATAACCCTAATTGATAATAATTAAGTGTTTCGTAACTATAATTTGCTGTATTATTAACCTTTCAATTATTTCTTTCCAGGATCCTGATTCGATTTTACCCAATAGAGAAGTGGCAGATAGGGAAAAATGGGACTGTCATGACTTTTCTGTAAACAAACTCTGGACCGAAGTCTTCTGCGTTGACACATACATGTCTGTCCTACCATGCCTACCAGTCTTGTACTACCAGTTGTGCTCTCGAATGCAGTACCACAGTACCTAACATTAAACAATTCCAGTGATGCAGTGAAATTTAATCTTGACACTAATTCAATGTAAAATGATTCAGAAGTAAAGAAATGAATTTGGAGTCATAGATATCAGCTCCTCTCCCAATATTAGAAGAATCCTTGGGTTAGAGAGTGAGTTCTGGACAACAATTACTGATCTCCGGCTATCAAGTGAGAACAGTTGCAAGGCTCTGTAATATATCTGTAGATATCAGTAGATAAGGATCGCAATATAAATACAACGATGGCCAATCAGCTGAAGTCCATTGCTTAGTATCTGTTGTGCTTTTGACTAGCACAAATACATTGGAGTCCATTGTGCAGAAGTGATTGCCTTACACGCTGGTTTCAACAAAATACTCTCATTTGTAGAAATACGTAAGGTAATCCATGAACAAGAAAGGGAGGAAACGGCTGGGAGAAAATTGTTACTCACATGAAGAGAACGCAGAGATACTAGGAAACTGCCATCTTGGGTCACATCAAGTTTTCAGAGGTTAATCCCAATTAACTACCTTAGTGGCACTGCAACTGGACAGCGATGTGCTCTGGCAACATTCCAGTGGAGTACTATGCAAAACTAGCTGTGCCCTAACCAAGCTGTTCCAGTACAGTTACATTGATGGCCCATATCCAGCACTGTGGAAAATTTCCCTGGTACATCTTGTTCACAAAGGGCAAGTCAAATGCAATCCAACCAATTACCACACTCAATTCTCACTCATCAGTGAAGTGATGGAAGTGGTCATCATTAGTACTATCAAGAGGCACTTGCTCAGCAATAACCTGTTCACTAATGTTCAGAGTTTGGGTTCTGCCAGCACCCCTCAGCTCCTGACATGATTACCCTTGATTTATACATGGACACTCCAAACTCCAGAGGGGACTTGAGAGTGACTGCCCTCAGCGTCAAGCCAGCACATGATTAGGTGTGTCACAGCTTTCCAAGTTAGGATTTGGTCAAATGTGACATCAAAAAGCCTAGCAAAACTGAAACCAAAAAGGCAATGGTTGTGGTTGTTGGAAGTCAATATTCTCAGTCACATGGCATTGCTGCAAGAGTCTAATGGAACATTCTCCACTGCAGCTTCAGCTACAGACAGGAAACTCAACCATCACAATGAAGCAGCCCACTCAACTGCCACTCTGTTGATTACCTTAAACATTCCTTCCCTCTACATGGTGGTAGCAGTGTGTACTATCTACAAGATACCCTGCAGTAACTCATCAAGGCTCCTTCAACAGTACCTTTGTGTAAACTCTACCAATAAGAAGGACAAGGGGAGAAGTTGTAAGGGTACACCAAACTTGCAAGTTCCCACCAAGCCACACACCATCCTGACTTGGAAGTATATCACCATTTCTTCACTGTCGCTGAGTCAAAATCCTGAAACGCTCTTCATAATAGCACCACAGGTGTACTTACATCACATGGCCGGCAGCAGTTCAAAAAGGCAGCTCACTACCACCTTCTCAAGGGTAGTTAGGGATGGACAATAAATGTTAGCCCATATCCCACTAACGAATCCAAAGAAAACTTTTCTCAGTACATCAGAAAAATAGTAACAAGGCTGAGACTAAACTTTCTTATGCAATCTATTTGAGAAATTAAGGACTGAAGAATAACATGGCACATTTTTGGAACACCTAAAGCTGACTTTGAGGACATTTGAGTCATTAGAAATTTGGACACGTGCACATCGTATTCAAGTACATGGGTCAGCATAGTACGTAGCTGAAAATATTGCAGCCCCATCAAAATAGACTGCTATAATTAAGAACAGAAATTATACATTTGGCTGAAAGTGAATAAAAGAAGAGATGAAGATATAATCAGATATTTTCCTGATCATAATAGGACTTGAGATGGTGTCTAATTAATGTTTCCCATAATACCCTAGTGCTGTTGAGCATTCTGGACTCATATTATGGCACGGCTAGGAATAGAATTGCAGAGAGCTGCATTCCCTGAAAGGAAGCAGTGTTGAATGAGACTGTTGTGGATTATATCCTCAAAATAAAGAGAAATTCTTGCCATTGTGTGTATGCTGCAAATTTAAAAGTCAATCTTAGAGACACATTTGTTGGAGGCCTAAAGAACACACTTTTGGGAAAAAGCAAGCTGTTGTAAGAGAGAGGTCTTACCCTGGATAAAGCATAAAAGGATTGTAAGGGAGTTCTTTTTCTGAGCTGGCAGATTTCAGCAAGTTCCAGGACATAGCAGCTAGGTTCTCAAACTGAGGAGCAGAAATGTAGATCTTTCTATTGCCATGACAGTCACTGACCACTTAAATGTCCATTTCCAGTCAAAGTGGGAAAGCCTGTGGGAAGATCAGTCACATCCAGATACCATGTGGGGATAGAGGAACCAGCGATGCTTCAGGTCATGGCAAAGCTTCACATTGCCGCAATGCATTAGATTAAAACCAAATTTAAAGCAAATATTGAAGTAAGGAAATCCTCAAATATAATATGATGGATGGAAACAGAAATTGATGTTAACAAGCAGGAGGACACTGAGTAAGAACACCAACTCATTGAAGACGAGAGCAATAGGGTTGATCATAAAATACCAATGAACACTGTAGAAGTAGAAATCAGACAATTACAATTGCAGTGTGTAGGTTATCTGTGAAGGAGTGTACAAGAATTCACTTAGTCACATTCTCTTGCTCAAAACAGCTGTGAATTTGACACGTCATTCCAAGAACAGAATTGCCCAGTTAGGTCAAGTTGTCATTAGGGTGGGATATGATGGTACATCCTATTTATTATATTGGTTATAGCAGGAGAGAGCAATGTTTGCCTAATAAGAAAGAATTAGCTCAAGTAGATACCGTTAAAATTGGCTGTGTTACTTACAGTAGCGATCAGTCAAAGTACCTGTGTCATTGAGGAAGTGCCAAGAGAGCGCAAAGTTTTCTTCAAGCAAAGACCACATGAAAGTATCAGTCATCACAATATTAAATGTTGTTAAATTAGCAGAACCAGTGACATGGGATTTCATAGGTGGCAATCATACTTGTTAGCAAATCATTGCTGATGACAACATCCTGTGAATTTCATTATATACACAATTGCCAGAGGAATTAGTGAGGCAACTCAGTGAAGTCTGTGGTTTTCAGTATCGTTCTCAATGTGCAGAAGCATTCCACACACACTAACGAACTGACTGTATTGCAAGGCCATGACTTAAGGGATTTAAGAGTCATTATTCCACCGAGGTTTATAGAGAGCTTGTTAGGGAGGAATTTCATTAAGAGCACAGAGAGAAAATCCATAAGAAAGCAGTAGCCAAAACATTTATTTGGTATACAAAGGTAGTCAGAGATATTTAAGAATTGCTGAAAAGTTGTGTCTCAGAATAAGAAATGATCCACTTATTCCAGTCCATGGTGAAACACAAGGAAATCATAGGAACGAGTACATGTTGAGTACATTTGAGATAGAAGGGAAGAATATATTGTTTTGGTCAATAGCTACAGCAAGTAGATAAATGTTGAAAGTTAATACCAAAATGCTAAAATTACTCAGGCTTTGAGAAGCTGTTTAGCAATTTATGGGTTGCTGGAGATGCTGATGTCAGATAATGGCTCACAGTTTACATCAGAAGAGTTTGGAATATATCACAGCAAGAATGGAATTAACCACATTGTAATATCACCATTTCACCCAGCACTGAGAGGTGTGCGGGAAGTATATAGATAAAACTGATCTTTCAAACACGAGTTTCATTCTAAATAGTCAATACAACAAAGATACACCTTAGGAACAAAAACAGAAGTTGCTGGAAAAGCTCAGCAGGTCTGGCAGCATCTGGCAAGAAAAATTCAGAATTAACGTTTCGGGTCTAGTGACCCTTCCTCAGAACCTTGCTCCTATGACTTCTTTGTGTTCCACCATGGACTGGAATGAGTGGATCATTTCTTATTCTGAGGCACAACTTTTCACCAATCCTTAAATATCTCTGTTAAAAAATGTTCTGACGAATGGTCACCGGACCCAAAACGTTAACTCTGATTTTTTTCTTCACAGATGCTGCCAGACCTGCTGAGCTTTTCCAGCAACTTCTGTTTTGTTCCTGATTTACAGCATCCACAGTTCTTTCAGTTTTTATAAAGATATATTGTATGTGAGCACAAGTACTTGCATCAGTACCTGCACAAATGTGGCACTGCATAGCTACACAATTCCACAATACGCTTTTCTTTTTATTCACACAGGTTGGGCTAGGACTATCAATAACAACTGTTACCTTTCAGTCTTATGGGCACAATTATCATCAGCAAGTCACACTTCTCTGAATCATCTCTCTCTGAGTCACGGCCATCCCGACAATGCAGCTTTCCACAGTTCATTTTTAATCAATCAACCAATAAAATCCCAGTTCCTGGTTTGGCCACTTCTCAGGAAATATCCAGGTCTTTGAAACATATGACTTGGGGACTACTGGAAAAAGATTTGCTATTAAAGCATAGTCTAGAAGTGCCTGTTCTAGACTCCCACAACCAGAAGAAATATCCTTCCTGCATCTAGTCTGTATAGTCATGTTTAAGTGGTATACATTTCAACCAGATTCCCTCTCATCCTTTGAAATTTTAGTTAATACAGGCCCAGTTGAACAAATCTCTCCTCATACAACACTCCTGCCATCCCCAATATGAATAGAATGAACCTCCACTGTACTCCCTTTGCGGCAAGTATATCTTATCTTTGGAAGGGAGGCCAAAATGACAAGCTGTGTTTTAGGTGTGGTCTTACTGAGGCCCTGTATATCTGCAGTAAGACATCCCTACTTCTGAAATCAAATCTTTTAATGAAGACCAACATACTATTTGTTTTCCTAATTGTTTGTTATAATTGTACTCAGAGTATAACAGGACTTTAATCAGGTGGGCCAAGGAGTGATGGATGATTTTAGTTTAGATAAATGTAAGGTGTTGCACTTTGGAAAGGCAAATCAGGGCAGGACTTACACACTTAATGGTAAAGTCCTGGGGAGTGTTGTCGAACAAAGAGACCTTGGGTTGCAAGTTCTTAGGTCCTTGAAAGCTGAGTTGCAGGTAGACAGGTAGTGAAGAAGGCATTTGGTATACTTGCCTTTATTGCTGAGTACACTGAGTATAGGTGTTGGCATGTCATGCTATGGGCTGTACAGGATATTGGTTAGACCACTTTTGGAATATTGATTTCAATTCTGGTCTCCCTGTTGTGAAATTTGAAAGGGTTCAGAGATGATTTACAAGGATGTTGCTGGGGTTGGAGGATTTGAGCTATTGGGAGAGGCTGAATAGGCTAGAGCTATTTTCCTTGGAGAGTTGGAGGCTGAGGGGTGACCTTATAGAGGTTTATAAAATCATGAGAGGCATGGATTACAGGGCATGGAGTCATAGAGTTTAAAGTTTTCGAGAAGATTTATAGCTCAGGTTGTGGATGAGGTTGTAGACATGCTCACTGAGTTGGTGCGTTTCATTGCAGACATTTTGTCACCCTTCTAGGTAACATCGTCAGTACGCCTCCAGTGAAGCTTTGGTGTTCTGTCCCACTTGTTATTTATATGCCTCGGTTTGCAGGGATGTTTGGTATTACTTCTGGTTCTGTTTTTCAGTGGTTTATACACAGGCTCTAATTCTATGTGTTTGTTGATGGAGATCCGGTTGGAATGCCAGGCCTCCAGGAATTCCCTGGTGTGTCTCTATTTGGCTTGTAGGATTATCGATGTGTTGTCCCAGTCGTATTCGTGTCCCTTGTTGTCCGTGTGTAGTGAGACCAGTGAGAATTCGTCGTGTCTCTTGGTGGCTACTCGGTGTTTGTGTAACTGTATTGTCAATTTTCTTCCGGTCTGGCCTATGTAATGTTTTTCGCAGTCCTTGCATGGTATTTTGTATATTATGTTAGTTTGATGTGTTGTGGGTACGGATCCTTTACATTCATCAGTAGCTGTCGTGGGGTGGTGACTCCGTCTTCAAAAGGAATGGATACCCGAAAAGCACAATCCGCCGTTACCTCCGAGACAGACCACAACCGGAAGACACGACACGGCCAGAATCACTAATCACCCTACAGTACATCAAGGACATTTCAGAGATGACCACAAGACTACTCAGATCCCTAGGTATCAAAGTAGCCCACAAACAACAACCACCCCACGACAGCTACTGATGAATGTAAAGGATCCCATACCCACAACAAATAAAACTAACGTAATATACAAAATACCATGCAAGGACTGTGAGAAACATTACATTGCCAAACCGGAAGAAAACTGACAATATGGATACACAAACACCGATTAGCCACCAAGAGACACAACCAATTCTCACTTGTCTCACTACACATGCACAACGAGGGACACGAATACGACTGGAACAACACATCGATAGTCGCACAAGCCAAACAGAGACACACTAGGGAATTCCTGGAGGCCTGGTATTCCAACCAGAACTCCATTAGCAAACAGATTGAATTAAACCCTGTGTACAAACCACTGAAAAACAGAACTGGAAGTAATACCAACCACCCCAGCAAACCGAGCCATATAAATAACAAGTGGGACAGAACACCAACACTTCACTGGAGGGGCACTGACGATGTTACCTAGCAGGGTGACAAAACATTTGCAACCAAGTCTACAACCTCAGAGTCATGGAGTAATACCGTATCGAAACAGGCCCTTTGGCCCAAACTGGTCCATGCTGACCATGGTGCCCTCTCAGCTAGTTCCAATTGCCCGCATTTGGTCCATTTCCCTCTAAACCTGTCTCATACATGTATGTATTCAAATGTGTTTTAAATGTTGCTATTGTACCTGCTTCAACCATTTTCTCTGGCAGCCCATTCCATATACGCACCACTCTCTGCGTGAAGAAGCTGCCTCTCAGGTCCTTCTTAAATCTTTCCCCTCTCACCCTAAACCTAGGCCATCTAGTTTTTAATTCCCCATCCCTGGGGAAAGACTGCATGCATTCATCCTATCTATGGCCCTCATGATTTTATACACCTCAATAATGTCACCCCTCAATCTCCTACATTCCAAGGAATAAAGTCCTATCCTGTCCAACCTCTCCCTATAACTCAGGCCCACTAGTCCTGGCAACATCCTTGTAAATTTTCTTTGCACACTTTCCAGTTTAACTATGTCTTTCCTATGACATGGCAACCAAAACTGTACTCCAAATGCGGCATCACCAACGACTTACACAACTCTAACATAATTTCCCAACTCCTTTACTCAATGCCTCAACTGATGAAGGCCAGCATGCTAAATGCCTTCTTTATCACCCTGTCTACCTGTGACCCCGCTTTCAATGAACTATGTACTCGTACTCCCAGGTCCCTCTGTTCCACAACACTCCTCAGGACCTTAACATTTACTGTATAAGTCCTATCTTGGTTTGACTTTCCAAAGTACAACACCTTGCAATTATCTGTATTGAACTGCATTTGCCAATTGTCAGCCCACTTTCCCATCTGATCGAGATCCCTCTGTAATTTTTGATAGCCTTCTGCGCTATCAACAATATCTCCTAATTTTGTATCATCTGCAAACTAACTAATCATGCCTCGTACATTCACATCCAGATCATTTATGCAAATGAAAAATAACAAAGGTCCCAGCACTGAACTTCGTGGCACACCATTACTCACAGGCCTCCAGTCCAAGAAACAACTTTCAACCATCACCCTCTGCTTCCTACCATTGAGCCAATTTTGAATCCATTTAGCTAGCTCTCCCTGGATCGCATGTGCCCTAACCTTCATGACTAGCCTGCCATGCGGGACCTTGTCAAAGGCTTTACTAATTCCATATAGGCAACATCCACTGCCCTATCCTCATCCATCCTCTTGGTTACCTCTTGAAAAATTCTAAAAGATTTGTTAGACATGACTTCCCACGCACAAATCCGTGCTGACTATCCCTAATCAGACCTTGACCATCCAAATGTTGATTGATCCTATCCCTCAGTATCCTCTCCAATAACTTGCCTACCACTGATGTCAGGCTCACTGGACTGCAGTTCCCTGGCTTGTCTTTGCTACTTTTCTTAAACAATGTTGAACAACATTAGCCACGTTCCAGTCTTCTAGAACTTCACCAGTCACTAAAGATGAAGCAAAAATCTCTGCAAGGGCCTCTGCAATTTCTTCTGTTGCCTCCCAAAACATCCGGAGATAGACTTGATCGGGCCCAGGGGATTTATCCACCTTAATGCGATTTAAGGCTGTAAACATCTCCTCTCTGGTATCGTGTATGCGGTCCAAAACTTGTTTCCATTATTTCCTTAGCATCCATGATTCTCTCCTCAGTAAACACTAAGGAAAAGTACTCATTAAAAATCTCCCCCATCTCCTGTGGCTCCACACATAGATGGCCAAGCTGATCTTTAAAGGGACCCTAATTTGGGGTGGCACAATGGTTAGCACTGCTGCCTCACAGCGTCAGGGACTCAGTTCAATTCCACTGCTGGGTGACTGTCTGTGTGGTGTTTGCACATTCTACCTGTGTCTGTGAGAGTTTCCTCTGGGTGCTCCAGTTTCCTCCCACAGTCCAAAGATGTGCAGGTTAGGTGGATTAGCCATGCTAAATTGCCCATCATGTTCAGGGATGTGGAGATTAGGTGGGTTATAGGGGGATGGGTTGGTGTGGACTTGTTGGGCCAAAAGGCCTGTTTGCACACTGTAGGGATTCTATGATCTATTCTCTCCCTTGCCACCCTTTTCCTCTTAAATTGCTATGGAACCTCTTGAGATTATCTTTTAACATTATCTGCCAGATCCATCTCATACCCTCTTTTTGTTCTTCTGATTTCTCTTGAGTGTGTTCCTAGACTTTTCATAGTCATCTAGGGATTCACTTGAGCCCGACAGATTAAACCCAATGTATGCCTTCTTCTTTTTCCTGACCAGAGCCTCAATATCCGTCATCAGTCAGGGATCCCCAAACCTACCAGCTTTTCCTTTCACCCTAACCTGGACTCTTGAAATCACACACTTAAAAGCATCCCATTTGCCAATCGTTCCTTTTCCTTCAAACAGACTCACCCAGTCGACCTCTGCTAGATTCTGCCTAATGTCCCCAAAACTGGCCCTGCTCCAGTTCTTAACCTTAACCTGTGGACCTGTCCTATCTTTTTCCATAAGTATGTTAAAACTAAAAGAGTTATGGTCCCTGGACCCAAAGTGCTCTCTGACTGACACTTTAATCACTTGCCCAACCTCGTTTCCTAACAGGAGGTCCGGTGTTGCACCCTCCCAAGTAGGGCCCTCTACATATTGATTTTGGAAACTTTCTTGGACACATTTGACAAATTCCACCCCATCAGGGCCTTTTACACCCTGGGTAGCCCAGTCAATACAGAGAAAATTAAACTCTCCAACCAATGCTACTCTGTTATTCCTATAGGTATCTGCAACCTCTCTACACATCTGCTCCTCTAGTACCCGCTGGCTATTTGGGGTCTGCAATATAGTCCCAATAGAGTGACCATCTCGTTCTTGTTTCTAAGTTCTAATCATATGGCCTCATTTGAAAAAAACCAAAAGAATTGCACATGCTGTAAATCAGAAACAAAAACAAAGTTGCTGGAAAAGCTCAGCAGGTCTGGCAGCACCTGTGAAGGAAAA
>JAHRHZ010000119.1:2658808-2726556 GCA_024137785.1 Ginglymostoma cirratum | reverse complement strand
AGGCCCGAAACGTCAAGTTTTCCTGCTCCTATTTGTCAGCACTTGGCTTTGTATGCCTTGGCATTGCCAGTGGACATCTAAATACTTCTTAGATGTCATGAAGGGTTTCTGTCTTTACCACCTTTACAGGTAGCGAGTTCTAGATTCCTACCATCCTCTGAGTGAAAAGATTTTTCCTCACATCTCCTCTAAACCTTCCACCCCTTATCTTAAATCTGGTTAATGATCCCTTCATCAAGATGAAATATTGCTTCCTGACCACCCTGTCATGTCCTTCATAATTTTGTACATTTTAATCATGTCCCTTCTCAGCCTTCTCTGCTCCAAGGTGATAGTGTATTCTGGGAACTTACTATATACAGCGTTTAAAACTCGAAAGCGTATTTTCAAGTAGGGAGGGAGTGTAGTAAACTGCAAGATCTGGGTAGTTTGTTATACTGTTGTGAAGCTGGGCTGAGCTCATGCTAATCGTGTCTCTGAGCAATACATAACAACACAAATGCCCTTGCATGTTTGGTCAGTGTGTTCTGGGCTCAATTCCCACAGCAGTCCTTCAGCAGGAAATGTCAAGCTGACCCTTCAGGGATACGGTCATGGGGATGAGGCATTGAACTCTGTGCAGCCATCTTACAGCCTGTCCAACGTTCATTCCCAGGGCCAACCCATGGTGGCTCAGTGGTTAGCACTGCTACCTCGTGGTGCCAGGGACCTGGGTTCAAGTCCACCCTCAGGTGACTGTCTGGGTGGGTATTCTCCCACAGTCACAGAGATGTGTGGGTTGGGGTGGACTGGCATATGGTGCCCAGGGATGGGTGGGTTAACCATGGGAAATGCAGTGGGGTGGGTACAGGGGCAATGGGTCTGGGTGGGATGCTGTGCAGATGGCCTGTCCCCACACCCTAGGGGACTCTAGGATTATAACTCTCTAGAGAAGCTAGGCGGCCAGTTTCCAACAGGACGTCGTCCTGTGCGGAGGTGAGGGGCGCTATCAGAATGCAGGTCTTCCTTTGTACCCGAGCAGGCTAAATCATACGGAAGGCCTGGCCGCACTGTGTGGGTGAGGGGCACAAACCCTCCCCTTCCTAATCCCTCCGGGAATAAATACCAGAACAGGAGGGTATGACATTCCCGGCGGAGCAGAGGCGGATACCGACAGCCGGCCATTCGGCCCGTCGCCCCTGTGATGCGCCTTTCCTCAGGAGAGGCTGCTCCCACCTGCGTCACCGCCGGCCGCCATTTTGTGGATCGGGCGGGCAGGGGACGGAGGGACAAAATGGCGGCCGGCCCCCGGCCCAGGCCTCATGAGCCAACTGCTGGGGCCAGGACTCTCTTCAACCAAGGTAGGCGGTACTCATTAACTCCGAGCCCGTACTCCCTTCCAGATTCACCTCCTCCTCCCCGACCCTGAACGCTAATGGTCGCGTTTTCAGTTGTATATTTGCTTCCTTTCGACTATTGAAGGGGCTTTGTGCAGTTCCTATTATTGTTTCAGCGCACACCACCACCACAACAACAAAATAATAAATAGCGCCAGCTCGCCGCTAGTTTAATTGTATTTTTCCAATCAACCTGCTCAGGGATGCTGTCACCCACCTCTGGGGCAGGTGGGACTTGAACCTGGGACTCCTGGCCTACATGTAAGGACACCACCATAAGAGCCCTTGTCATTTGTTTTCTTTAAAATCTTATTTCTAATCAACCTGTTCAGAGATGGTATCATCCAGCTCTAGGGCAGGTGGGACTTGAATGTGGGTCACTTGGTCTAGATGTAGGGACACTACTACAAAAGCCCTTATCACTGATTTTAGATGCTGCATTGAGTTACGTCTTACCTGAGACCTACTTAAATATTCAAATCTGACCTCTTTCCCCCCCCCCCCCCCGTCCTCATTTTTAAGCTTCACTAATTCTTTTAACCCTTCCTGGTTCCCTAAATCCACCTAGTAGAATTGCTCCTCCCATTCCCAAACCCCTCCAAGTTCCAAAATTCCTTCAGTTCCCATTGTTCCTCCCATCCCTTAGCCTTTCCAAGTCCCATTGCCACTCTGGTTCATATGTAATCCACTTATTTCTATAATCCTCCTGAACCCTGCTCACATTATCTGTATGAGGCAGGGGGTTCAATGTCTACATGCATACCGATGAGAATCCTCCACCACTCGTGTTGTCAGATAGACTCTGATATCAATGTGCATGAACAAAACATAAGGAGGTCAGTTGGGCCATGTTCAGTAAACATTCCACAATGTTGTTATACCCTCCTACATTAGTCAAGGCATAGCCCAGATGAGATGCAGTCTTGTGGGACAGCAGAAAAACCATTACACGAGCCATACTTTAAAAAAATCTGGAACATTTCTGTCCCGTATTCCTCTGGTGATAGAAACTAGTCCAGGAAAACATGCTGACTCTGACTTGCATTTGTTTATATCTTCCTGTCTCTTCTGTGGTGTAATTTCCTCCACAAACAGGAACTGATCCAGCTTCCTCAATCTTGAATTTACACAGTGAATAAGTTTTCAGTAGGTTATGATCAGGTATCTTGTTCCATAGCTCTGCAATTCCATCAGCAGTTCAACCTGTTGCCTTGATGTTCCAAGTAGTCTGCACACTTAATCTGCCCCTACCATCCAATTTGTGCATTGATCAGCTACCCATGGTTGTGAAGGAGATGGGAGGTGAAAGCCAGGCAGATTCCTGACTCCACAAACATGTCTCCAATGAGGAAGACCATCCTATTGATCTGACAAAGTGGAGCAGGATGGAATTCGCGTTGAGCCCTCATAGTTCAGATGCTAACTCTGCGCCCCCACAACCCCACACTCCTTTGATCTACTCCATGCCCCCATCCTCCCTACTCACTTGTTAACTGTCCACCATGTACTGAATCAATGAAGACATTGGCAAGTCTTGACAATTTTTAAAAAATGCCTAGGAAAATGTCACTATAAGCAAAAAAACTTTGGAAACCTACTGAGATAACAAGGTGTATAGCTGGATGAACACAGCAGGCCAACCAGCATCAGAGGAGCAGGAAAGCAGGAAACTTCAGCTTTCCTGCTCCTCTGCTGCTTGGCCTGCTGTGTTCTTCCAGCTCTACACCTTGTTACCTCAGATTCTCCAGCATCTGCAGTTCCTGTTATCTTTGAAAACCTACTGTTGAAATAAAGCAACTCACAACTAAAGCCTTACAACTTCTTCAATAAAAAAAAGTCAGTCCATCACAAACATTTATAGTGTCAGTGACGTCAAGCTACTTCACACTTTTTCATCTTATGTCAGTAATAACACAAACACACAAGCATTGAAAAAAGCATGTCAAAGAAATAATAACTTTTTACAAGGTAAATTAAACCACCTAGACAAAGCTATCACTCCTCTCTGTGGCTCATTGCCTATTGAGCTAAGTGGCTCAGTCATTTTTGGAGCTTTGTCAAGCATTCATAATGAGGCTTTATATAGAATGTTTTTACAGATAGCCTCATTACAAATGATTGACTAAGATTCAAGAGTGACTCATCAAATTAGTTCATTCAGCAATGTTTACACAGCTACAGAGGGGACCAACCGCTTTGTTTAAATGACTTATTTAGAACCTGTAGTAACCCGATCTTCCTTTGAAGATCTTTAGTACCTACGCATTTGGTAACATAAAATTAAAAGTGGAGAATAGCTTTTTGACATTGATACTATGAATAAATAATTGTGATTGCCTCTCCTACTTTTGCATATAGCTGTCATTGTCATTCAAGAGAAATGTTGAATGACTTTTTTTTTGGAGTGTGTGGGTGTGAAGGGGGACCAAGTTTCTCTATGGTGCCACAAACCAAGTCTTCTAACAGATTTGATGTTGTGTGTTTGAAATGCTGAATGAAATCCCTGCAATGGATGGTGGGAGGTGGGTGTGCGGGTTTACCCATATTCTTATCCTGCGCTGGTTGGAAGCAGGAATTCTGAAATCAAATCCGACTACCATTTCTAAAGGCCCCTGCACCATGAAAGTCCAGCCCCAAGTCCCATTTATCTATTGTTAAATCATCACTGACTCAGTTCCAGTTTGGTTGGGTTACTCACCAATTCTGACAGTATCGGTGAAGAGAGAAATTGCATTAGCATTTCGAGTCAATGACCTTCCATCAAAGAAAATTCTATACACGAGAGAGTTTTGAAAACATGGACTCATGACTGCTTGAAGCCCTTGGAATAATGAGCATTGATGCATTTAGGGGAGGCTTGATTTTATTTATTATTGCCGCATGTACTTAAGTACAGTGAAAAGTTTTGTTTTGTGCACGTTAACATATATAATATGACAGGATGATTGAACAGAGTGAGGATTATAAAGTTACAGTTGCAAAGAAAGTGCACAAAAAGCAAGATGAACATTTTGCATGAGTCAAAGGAATTGAGGGAAATGGGGATTGTGTGGTAAGAAGTAGCCAGAATTGGGAGGCAGGGGATAGTGTGCAGTTAAAAACACTGACGTAGGTTAGGTGGGCTCTAAATCCAAATGCATTTCCTTATGTGGCTGGTGTTTTTTTTCTGTAGCTTTGGTCGTGACTAGTGGACAATGGTATCACAACTCTTCACCGTCAAAGACCCAGATATATGGATCCTGGATGATAGAAGTTTCAGCCTTTGGGATGTCCTCTGACCAGTATGCATGAAGTAATCATGACTGCATATCTAAGCAATATACTTAAGTGAGAAAAGAGCAGATCTGGAATACGTTATCTCAAGGATCTCCTTCTGAACTTAATGCATTTTCAACAAAGACGAAACATGTAAAACTACCACTCAATGGACATTGTAGTGGGCGTTTATACTTGCTGAAATATTTAATCTCTCTCTCTGGTTGAGTGCCACTGAAAATTGTGCTTGCAGAGACTTGAAACGAGAGACAGTAACTGTCAAAATAAATACAAGGTGCTGGGGATTACTCAGAAGATCTGTCAGCATGTGAAAAAGAGAAGGGAATTCATGATTCGAGTGGAGACACTTTGTCACATCTTGTAGTTGGGTAGGTCCAGTTTCAGTCTGTTTAATGTCAGTCTGAAAGGCTGTGGAACTCTCAAAAGGCTTTTGATTTTAAATTTCAGAAGTGTGACTCAGTGGTAGTACTTTTGCCTCTGAGTCAAAAAGATTTTAGTTCAGTACCACTTCAAGGATGAGTGCATAATCTGTTACTTCATGCAGCACTGAGAATAATGCTGTCTTTCCTTAAAAGGTGCTCAAACTAATGTAAATTATTTATTTAAATACCAATATATAATAAGGAACCTGTTTAGTTAACATGCTGTTGGAGCTTGTACTCTCATACCCAAGCCCATACTCTAGAGTTTACTCTGTAAACACCTCTGGTTCTCAACTCCTTCCTTCTGATTAAAATCCACTCCTTAGCCAGCCTTTTAGTTACCCCACTCAGTAGTTTTTGGCTCAATGTCTATTTTCCTTTGATTTTTCTCTGCAAAGTGCTTTGGATATATTTCTGTGTTAAAGGGGCTATGGAAATGCAGCATGTTGTTGCTATTACAAGGTTTTGAGCAGAAGAGTGCATTCCAGTCACACTCTTTGACACCTGGAACTCATAATTATAACATGAACATTTTCATTATCACATATATAAGTTTCAAAATTACTATTAGAAAGTTAATGCTTGGTGCATGTTACCTTTTCTGGCTGGTGCTTGGTGTGGGTGACATGGTGGAAGAATTACTGTGCGGTGAATGTAGTGACGTTCCCCCAAAATTGCCTAATCTGCTAACAGTGTCCCGAAGAGAAACAATCAATGTTGAATACTGAATTTCAGAAGTTATTCTAAGTTCTTGGAACAAATCTTTCCTTGTACAACTTAGTGCACACTTTGTTATTTGATTGATAGTTGTAGACTTCCCTTCCCCACATGTATTAGACTTCCCGGTGTAGATCTCTTACGGTTTCAACATAGTTCAGTCTTAAAAGCTAGTTTACTTCTCCTGGGTAGCTACTTTTCAGTTCGCCTCCACCTGAATTCTCCTGCTATTGTTCAACCTCCTACAAGGTGCTCTGCTCACAAAGTTGAGATGCGTTTTAAGGTGCAGTGATTTTGTTTTGTAGAGTTACTGGTTTTGTAAGATTTCCACCAACAAAATTTCTAAAGTTAATCTGAAAGAAATAATTTCCTATGTTCAGTTTAATATCCGGGGAATGTGCCTTTTGAGATTATTTTGGTATTAAGTTGGTGTAACAGCAGTCCTCTCCATGGGGAGTGATGGCTACTGTTTGGTATTGTTCTTCCATTTTCATCATTCCACGGTCAGATAAGAGGGACTTAGTTTTTTTTAAACAAATTTGTTTCTCTTGATTATACAGCACAGTGGGTGGATGGGGCATGTGCCTTTCATGATATTGCTGGTTCTTTGAAAACATTGTATCAAGTCCTCATTTGAAAATTACAATTGAATATGCTGCCACTACACTTTCAGGCAGTGCAATTCATATCCTCATAACATTAGGAAAAAGAGGACACCATTCAACCCCTCAGAACCGTGATTCCGTTCAATTCGGTCATGGCTGTTGTGCATCTGAGCTCCATATATCCATCTTTGTTCAATATTTCTTTGCATTCTTTCTTAGTGGAGTCTATCCATTGCTGTCACAAAGCTTCTGTTGTCCCAGTATCTATCCACAGCCTGTCGGGCAGAAGATTTTCAAACATCTTCATCCGTAACTGTTCACAATTACATAGCAGGGATTGACCTAGTTCTCCAGTGGTGGCCATTTATGTAGGTAGTAGCAGAAGTGAGCTTTGTCAGATCAAAGACTCCCAAGGCCAAATTTCTTCTCAAACTCAATTAAAATGATGCCAGTGTACAATTGGGTGCACCGCTATGGTAGGAAGGGAGTTTTGGTGCTTTGGAGACCTGGAGCAGAAAGAGATTAGGACTGTTTTCCTAATCCTAAAACACACATTGAGAATCATTTGAAAGTTTGAGAGGTAAGTTACAAGTAATGTATATTTTTGGTTAAATTTTATTCATAGAATCATAGAACTTTTCAGAATAGAAGGAGGCCATTTGACACATCGTGTGTGTACCAGCTCCGGAAAGAGCTAGTCCCATTCTCCAGATCCATCTCCGTAGCCCTCTTAATTCATCACTTCCAAATGTATATCCCGCTCTCTTCTGAAACCTGTGGAACCCGCCTCCATCACTCTCCCAGGCAACACATTCCAAATCTTGACAACTCTCTGAGTAAAGAAGATTCTCCTCATCTCACTCACATCTCTCGCTGACAGTCTTGAAATTGTGACTGCTAGGTACTGACATACTAACTAGTGGAAACAGAATGTCCTTCTTTATCCTGTCAAAATTGTTGATAATTTTAAATCCCTCAATCAGGTCACCTCTTAACCTCTGCTCCAAGCAAAATAAGGTCAATTTCTGTAATCTTTCTTAGTATCTAAGAAGAAAGATATCTAAAAAGAATCTCTCAATACTGGTAATTGTCTAATAAATCTTCTTCGAACTGTATCAGGGATTTAACATCCTTTGCTAAATAGTGTCCAGAAAAGAACACAATATTGAAATATAACCTGATCAATGATTTGTAGAGGTGTGGCATCCCTTTTTGCTTTTGTACTCTATGCCTCTACATATAAACCGAAGGATCTTTAGCAATTATTTCAACTTGCCTGGCTGCCTTCACGGAATCATGTAAATGTACCCCGAGGTCCCGGTGCTCCTGTACTCCTCCTGAAGTTCTACCATTGAGCCTGTATTGTCTGCCCATGTTTCTTCTATTAAAATGCATTACCTCATATTTCTCTGCATTGAATTTCATCTGTCTGTTTGCCCAACTTGTCTGTGTCCCTCTGAAAATTGCTTGGTGTTATCCTCATAATTCCCTATCCTCCCTAGCTGAGTGTCATCTGCAAATTTAGAGATTTTGCCCTCTACACTCATTTCTAAATCAGAAAAAGCAAACGTCCTGACATTGATCTCTGGGCAACACCACTTCCAACTCGTCTCCAGTCTGAGAAATGCCCATCTATACCTACCCTCTGTTTCCTATCTTTTGGCCAACTTCTAATCCACACTGCCAAGGACCCATCAGTCTCAAATATTTCTAATTTGCGAACCAACCTGCACGTGGCACCATAACAGATGCTTTGTGACAGTCCGTATATACAGTATCCACAGCACTACTCTCTCTTCCACTGCCTGTGTTATCTCACCAAGTAACTCGTTTAAATCTATCAAACATGACCTGCCCTCGACAAAGCCATATTGACTGTCTAGTATTAACTTACTTTTCTCTAAGTGTATATTTGTATTATTATGGCCTGCATCAGTTTTCCTACTATTGATGGCAAGCTGACAGGTCTGTAGTTTCCTGTGTTATCCTTTGCCCCTTTCCTCAACAGCAGTGTCACGTCTTCAGTCCCTCGGGACTAATCCTTTGTTCAGAAAGGCTTCAAAAATGTATGTCAAAGCTCCACGATTTGCTCCCTTACCTCTCTCAACAATCTAGGATGCTCCAGCCCCATGCTTGTTATCTAGGATGCACCCCATGCAGGTCTGGTGACTTCTCTATCTTGGGTGTTGCAAGCCTTCTTTTTTAGCGCCTTTTCCTTATCTACCACTATACTGCTCAATTGCTCAATACATAAATTTTCAACTGGGCCATCGTCACCACCTTCTAATTTGATAAGGTGACAGTTTTTTTAAAAAAAAAGCAGAGACTTTGTTCAAAGTATCGCTGTCACGTCACTTTCATCAAATAATGTCACCCCAAATCCAGAAGAGTAGTTTACATTTTGTGCTGTTCACGTGCTGAAGTAACTAAAGCTGTTAAATGCTAGCTGTAGAAGCAGGAATGCTAAGGTTTAATGGGCATTCTGCCCTGGATTTGCATGTAGTATTTACAATGTAATCCTGTCTTCAAATGCAGAAACCAAGGTAGTTTGGTGAGAGCTTCAGGGTTACAGTAATACTGAATGCAGAATAGGCCTAAAGGATTTCACCTATTTTATTTCCTGCACTTCAGCTGGTTTTTCAGTTTGCTCTTCTGCAGCTTGGTTAAAGGAAAAATCTCCATTAATAAGAGGAGTTCCATAACGTCAAGGTGTCCCGCAACACATTCCAACTGACAAAGTACTTTTAAAGTCTAGTAATTGTTATTCTGTCAGAATACACAGTCGTTTGCACATAGCAAGGTTGCACAGACAGCAATGTGATAATATCTGGATGATCTGTTTTGGTGATATTGGTAAACAGACAGATATTGACCAGGATACAAGGGAGGACTCCTATCTCCTGTATACATTGGCCTGTGGGATCTTTTATCCATAATTAAGATGGGACCTTGGTTGAAAATTTAGTATGAAAGCTCACACCTCTGGCAGTAGAGCAGTCCGTCAGTATTACAGAGAGGTGTCACCTAGATTATGTACTTAAGTCTCTGGGGTGGAATTTGAACCCACAACCTCTAACTTTGAGGCAAATCTTTACCACTTCACTAAGGCCACATTTCTTCTACTGTATTAAAGGTGCAATAGTGGTTGAATTAAGCTAATCCAGCATTAGCTAGAGATAGAAAAATTTCATTTGGACTTAATACTTCTGGAATAACCCATGAAGAAGGTTTATTTATATATTTCAATTTAAAATTTTTTTTTGAAGCTAGGTAGTCTCCCCTTTTTAAGTGGGGCATGTAAAGATTGACTGATTATCCTCGAAATCCTAAGCCATGATCAATCAAATGGCATTATTTTGTTTAATGTGTATGAAAGGAGATTGAAAGTGAAACTGTGATTCGGAGTTCATTGCAGTTAGTACAGTGAGGAACGTTTCTACAGATAAACTTCCTTCCGCATAGTTCTCTCTGTTCTCTGAAGGTGATGGTTGTGTTGTGCTGTATTGCAAAGTGAAATTCACAACAGTGGTGCATTTCTAGAATCATTGTACCCATTGGATAGAAGTAAGTGCTTGTCTTTCTGTCTGCATATCATAGAATCCCTACAGTGTGGAAACAGGCCCTTCGGCCCAACAAGTCCACACCAACCCACAGAGCATCCCACCCAGACCCATTTCCCTATAACCCACCTAATCTACACATCCCTGAACACTACAGGCAATTAAGCATGGCCAATCCACCTAACCTGCACATCTTTGGACTGTGGGAGGAAACCGGAGCACCCGGAGAAAACCCATGCAGACACAGGGAGAATGTGCAAACTCCACACAGACAGTCGCCTGAGGGTGGAATTGAACCCGGGTCCCTGGTGCTGTGAGGCAGCAGTGCTAACCACTGAGCCACCTTACCTTGTCTTAGCACCTTTCTCCAGTTAATCGTTTTTGAATGTCATAATTGAATGAGACAGCAAACGGAGACCTGTTTACGCATTGTATTTTTGTCCCAGATCTTTGAGAGACCTAATTAGTGCCAAATACTACATTATATCCACACTTTTCCGCTTCAAGTGCTTATCCAGTTCACTTTTGAAAGTCATCATTGAACCTGCTTTCACTAACTTTTCAAGCACCATATTCCAGATCATAACAACTCACTTAGTAACTTATGAAATAAAAACAGAAAGAACTGCAGATGCTGTAAATCAGAAACAACAATAGAAATTATGGAAAAGCTCAGCAGGTCTGCCAGTTCTGAGGAAATGTCACTTGACCTGAAATGTTAACTGATTTATCTCTACAGATGCTGCCAGACCTGCTGAGCTTTCTCAGCAATATCTCTTTTTGTTTTCCATAGTAACTTGTTAAGTTTTAGTTTCTCTGAGTAAACTGTGTGAACCTTTGGCTTTGACTGATCTTGTTATCATCTTTTCCAGTACATTCTGTGGTGTCCATCATGGTCAAGCGGGCTCGTACAGTTATGGTAAGGTAGTGGAGGAAAGGCAGTAGGTGACTGTGGGCCATAAAACTCATTAAGAGTTGACAGCTTGAAGAAAAGACGGGATAATGATTTAAAGTTGTTTGCTGGAGTGATGAACTTTCCTGTTTGTATAGATTTTTCACTGTAGTGTAGTTAGACTTCATGAAGAAGTGAAACCTCTTACTAAACACGTTTTGTGAATTGTAGTAAATGTTACATTTTAAAGTAAATGTCTCTAACATTTGGATATGGATAAGAATGATCTCAAGTTACAGCTTTATAATGATGATGCCTCAGTGCATTATAAGGTGTTGTGCTGAACCATGTGGTGCAGGAAAGTCCCAAAGAGTCATACGGCATGGAAACAGACCCTTCAGTCCAACTCATTCATGCCAACCAGATATCCTAAACTGATGTGGTCCCATTTGCCACCTGGCCCGTATCCCTCTAAACCCTTCCTATTCATGTATCCATGCAGATGCCTTTTAAATGTTGTAATTGTACCAGCCTCCACCACTTCCTTTGGCAGCTTATTCCATACATGTGCCACCCTCTGCATGAAGAAGTTGCCCCCAGGTCCCTTTTATACCTTTTCCCTGTCACCTTAAACCTATTTCCTCTAATTTTGGACTGTACTACCTGGGGAAAAGACCTTGCCTTTTTAACCTATCCATGTTCCTCATGATTCTGTAAACTTGTATAAGGTCACCCCTCAGCCTCTGACGCTCCAGAGAAAATAGCCCCAGCCTATTCAGCCTCTCCCTGTAGCTCAAAACCTCCAACCCCAGCAACATCCTTGTGAATCTTTTCTGCACCCTTTCAAGTTTAACAACATTTTTCCTTTAGCATGGAGACCAGAATTGAATGCAGTATTCCGAAAGCAGCCACAACATAATATCCTAACACTTATACTTAATGCACTGACCAATGAGGGAAAGATTACCAAACATCTTCTTCATTACCCTGCCTACCTGCGACTCCACTTTCAAGGAACTATGAACCCACACTCCAAGATCTTGTTGTTTGACAACACTTCCCAGGACCCTACCATTAGGTGTATTAAGTCCTGCCCTGATTTGTCTTTCCAAAATGCAGCACCTCACATTTATCTAAACTAAAATCCATCTGCAACTCCTTGGCCCATCTGATCAAGGTTCTGCTATACTCTAAGATAACCTTCTTCACTGTCCACTACATCACCAATTTTGCTGTCATTTACAAACTTACTAACCATTCCTCCTACATTCACACCTAAATCACTTTTATATAAAAGTGACAAAAAGCAGTGGACCCAGCAGCGACACACTGCCTCCAGTCTGAAAAACAAACCTCTACCATCACCCTCTGTTCCCTACCTTCAAGCCAATTTTGCATCAAAATGGCTGGCTCTCCCTGTATTCCATGCCATCCAACCTTGCTAACCAGTCTGCCATGTGGAACCCTGTTGAATGCCTTGCTGAAGTCCATGTAGACAATGTCCACTGCTCTGCCTTCATCAGTCTTCTTTGTCAATCAGGTTAGTGAGACGTGATTTCCCACACAAAGCCACGTTGACTGTCCCTAATCAGTCTTTGCCTTTCCAAGTACATGTAAATCCTGTCCTTCAGAATTCCCTCCAGCAACTTACCCACGACTGACATACCCACCCTCCCAGTCTTCTAGAATCTCACTTATGGTTATTGATGATGCACATATCTCGGCAAGAGGCCCCGCAATCACTTCCCTACCTTCCCTCAAAGTTCTATACACTCGATCAGGTCCCAGGGATTTATCAACCATTATGCGTTTTAAGATGTCCAGCACCACCACCTCTGTAATATGGACACTTTTCAAGATATCACTGTTTATTTCCCCAAGTTCTCTGGCTTCCATGCCCTTCTCCACAGTAAATACTGATGCGAAATACTCGTTTAGGATCTCACCCATGTCCTGTGGTTCCACACATAGATGATCTTGTTGATCTTTAAGGGGCCCTATTATGTCCCTGGATACTTTTTGGCCATAATGTATTTGTAGAATCTCTTTGGATTCTTCTTAACCCTATTTGCCAAAGATAGCTCATGAACCCTTTTTGTCCTCCTGATTTCCCTCTTGAGTATACTCCTACTGCCCTTATACTCCTTGAAGGGTTCACTTGACTCCAACTGTCTATACCTGCCATATGCTGCTTTCATTTTTTTGACTAGGTTCAAGGTTCCTCCTGCCTTTATTGATCTGATATCGTTAGAGACTGCCTACTGAATACCAAAGAAGGTCAAGATCAACTTGGCTCTTTGCATCCTTAGAGTCAATAAAATGAGAGAGTATTGGTAAGGTTGGGCAAAGTTAGCATCAATCAGGGTTCTTTTTAATTGAAAGAATCACAATCGGAACTCAGCTGAATGTGAGGTATGATACACGTTTCAAAATGTCTTATTCAGCCTGTGACGGTGAGCAGAGAGGAAAATTGAATCATTGACAAGGGAATGGAATTACTTCTTGACTTTCATTGACCTCATCTTTATACCCTTTTCCTCTCCTTTGTGCCCTCAATTTCTCCCTTCCCCTCTTGAAGTAATGATTCGCAGAAGTTCACGCATGCAATTATACTACATGTGCGAGCCTGTCATATCTGATCACAGAAATGGATGTTAGAGCATATTTCATATAGTCTTTAATAGATGGCCACAAGTGCTCTTTTCCAGCAGGGTCAAACAGTAGTGGCTAGGTTGGGAACTCTGGTTAGTACTTATTTTCCCTCCTTGTTAACCCAAGGCACCGATCCACCTAGCTATGATCAAGTAATCAAGTAATCATTTATTTGTGACATTCCAGCCAAACAAGCCTAGTCTCTTGCCTGCTGAATAATTTTGAGAAATTTTCAGTCTTTTTCAGAAGAGTCATTGCGGGAAAACTGCCTGTTGGTAAAACACTTTTTGCTGAAGTTTGGATGACATTGGCAGCATTTGTATGACCATGGCAGAAGAGGGCAAGGACAAACAACAAAGTCAGAAAAAAGTCAGCCAAACCTATCAGAGCTCAGCACATCCCCAGTCTCTGCTGGATGGACTAGTTGCACTTCGGAACAGTGCAAGCTTATTTGATGTCACCCTAATCGTAGAGGGGAAGTCGATTGAAGCTCACCGCATACTTCTGGCAGCATCATGTGACTATTTTAGGTATTGTACCTCTCGCGTTGGCATAGGTATGTCGATGTGTGTTTTAAAGGGAATGCTTCTGTTATGAGGGCCATGCGTTTGGGAATGTCTATATGTACTTGGGATTGTGTGTGTTTTAGATAGAGTATGTGGTGGAGGGGCGGGGGATGTGCTTAGATGCTTGGAAGTATGCATGCCTTTTAGGGAGTACACGTACTTTTGAGATTGTATATGTATATTGGATGTGTTTGGGGTGTTCTGTGCGAGCATGTGATTGTGAGAGGTATTTGTGTATGTTTAGAACAGCGTGCTTGTTTGGCTGAGTGTGTATTTGTTTGAGTTATTTTTGTACATGTCCAGATGTCTGTCACATGCGCCCATGCGTATGTGTGTATATATGGTGGGGAAGCGGCAGTGTCCTTGGGTTCGTAACAACAGAAGCCAAGACTAATATTTTTGGGAGAATGGGGTCGAGAAACATCTCAGCCGTGACTATATGGTGGACATGACACGATGGGCCGAATGGCCTGATTCTGTTCCTATATCTTATGGTTTTATGGTGTGTTTGGCGGTGGCTGGTGTCTGGTAGCTGCTGTATATGTGTGCATTTGGGGAAGTGTATGTGTTCATGTTTGTGTATGTATTGGGTTGTGTGCATGTATTTTGTGATTTATATATGTGTGTATTTGAGATTTGTGTCTATGTAAATTTCAGGCATGAAATATGTGTATACTTTTTGGATTGTATTTGTGATAGTGAAATGTTGTCCTTATTGTTCTGTCAAATTGTAGTTTGGTAAGAAAAAGCACTGTTTCCCATTCATTTTATTCCGTGTGTCTTGATTGTTGATGCTTGATTTAAAGTCTTTGTCTAAGATCACGTGAACATCAACTGAATCCCATCCTGTCTACACCTCAGCCACAGTTTGACTGTGATGCTTTATTTACACTGTCATCTGTGCTGCTGCTTGTTCTACCACGATCAATGTGATTTATGATGCTCCTGCCACATTCAGTTTGACTCCAATGATGGAAGATTTGCCAGATCAAAAAAGAAGTTAATCAATTTCATCTTGCACATGCAGAATCTCATCTCTTTGCGATGCTGTTTTAATGGTATGCATTGTTATTTTGTTCAGTCAAGACATGCCCCAAATATTTTACCTCATAAGCAAACAAATTCTGTATACCCTATGGCGTGACATTGTGTCTCTAAAGATAGGATGGTTGACTTTACATTTACATTCCGTGAGCTTTGGGTCTGATGTCTGAACCTCATTTACAAGATCACATAGACCAATGCAGTACTGAGGGGGTGCTGCACTGTTGAAGATGGCCACTTTTTGGGATGGGATATTAAAACAAGGCACCTTCTACCCTGCCAAGTGGATGCAAAGGCTCAAGATCATCAGGGGCGATAGACAAATTCACCCCCAAAATCACTGGACGACCAATCAGAGGAAGGTTATTCCCCTAAGTAGAATGGCCAAAATCTCTGAGGAGCAGCAAGGTTTGCTATAAGACAATCAGCAGTAAATGTGGGAGGGGAGCAACCTGTATTGGAGGAGCAGCAAGCAAGAAAATAAGGAAGGAAGGAGATTGAGTGAACCAGTACAAAATAATTTTGCTAGAGTGTGCTGAAGCCAAGGCATCTGAGATGAGGTGTGGGTTGTGTGCTGATGGCAGCGGTGTCCAGAGCCTGTGGGAGCTGGAGTGTGCTGATGCCGGGGATGTTTGAGGACAGGGAGCTCTTTTACCAGGAATGCTGAAGCTGGAAGGTAGAGAAAGTAGGATGCATGTCTAGAATTCTGTCTGTTTGGTACTCGGGTAATGGCTGTGGAGGAGAAAGACGCTACAGGGGGTTTGGGAGGACGAAAGAGACTGCAAAGGGGTGGATGGAACAAAGAGTCTGCAAGTGGGTCAGGCAAAGATCAAGGCTGCATGGAGTAGTGGGGTAAGCAAAGACTGCAAGGTATGCTGGAGAGAAGAAGGAGACTGAAAGTGGGGGTGAGGGAGAAGGTAAGGCTACAGCTAGTGGAATGAAAGAAGTTGCAAGATGGTTGGGGAAAGTGGAAAGTTGCAAGAAGGTGAAACAGAGAATAGGCTGTAGATGGATGGTGGGAGATGAGGCTGCAAGATGGGTGGGGGAGGAAAAGGAGGCTGCAGTGGGGGAGAGGGAAGTTTCAGTGGGGCGTTGGTGCTAACAGTTTTAAGCCTGTCAACAAAGAAACAGTGGGGTAATTAATTTTATGCAAATCAGTGTGGAATCTCTTGTTTAAGGCTACATATTTTCAGAAGCTGCCATGTGTGGAAATGTGGTGGTTAAGATTTTCAGGCTTTGTGCATATGTGGTGGAAACAAGTTTGCTATGATTTCAACGGTCTGAAAGGTGTGCTTAGAGTGTTGGCTTTTTACGTGCAGAAATCTGTGATAGTTACTTGAAGCAAAAACTATTGCTAACTAATGTCGTCCTGTGCCAATTGCAGTATGGTGATCGCTAAGAAATTAATGCTTTCCTTGTGTGTTGCAGCCTTAGTGCAAGTTTAGTAATTATTGAGGATATTGACAAATTCATCTAATTCTGTTTGAGTCAAAGTACCCAATATGTCAGCATGATTACAGGAGATATTGTACTCTGTGACAACCCAATAAATGCCTGAGTAAGAATGAAAAAAGAACTACTGTAAACCAAAAGGAACCCTTGAGAAAATCTCAAGAAGAGCCCTCAGCAAAAACAAATATTTTGTGTTCTGGGTGGTTGTAAAATGTCGGTATTTCAAAGATGAGCAGAATAGTTAACCCTGGTATCCTGTCCAAGGTTTACCTAGATTAGACAAATGAGGAAGAAACATCACTGGCCCGCACTCTCTCTCCATCCTATTCTGAGGATCTCCTTTCTTGGTCATCAATCTATTCCATTCAGGTTTACATTATCGGCGCATCAATGTAGATGGGCAGAATTGGATTTTGCCCAGTTTATGTATATATAACAATAAGATCTTTCTTCATCCCTGAGATAGAGGAAATTTCTAATAGAATGTGAAGAAACATCGAGTGTACTTGCAATGTGAAAATGCCTGGACACCCTAACTAATGGCTAACAAATTCACCCTAGCAAATTTACTAAATGTCTCTGAAGGCTGTGTGCAGGGTTTGGTTGCCTGGTACCACATCCAGCAACTATCGAACGTCTTTACCAAGCTTTGTAGCTTGGGTTGTGGATAAGGTTGTTAGCTTGCTCGCCAAGCTGGCTGGTTATCGTACAGATGTATCCTCACTATGCTAGGTCACATCATCAGTGTGGCCTCCGATGAAGCAATGTTGTAGGAGCAGCACGGTGACACAGTGGTTAGCACTGCTGCCTTACAGCGCCAGCGCCAGCCCCAGGCGACTGTCTATGTGGAGTTTGTACATTCTCCCAGTGTCTGCGTGGGTTTCCTCCCACAGTCCAAAGATGTGCAAGTTAGGTGGATTGACCATGCTAGATTGCCTGTAGTGTTCAGGGATGTGTAGATTAGGTGGGTTATAGGGGGATGGATCCGGGTGGGATGCTCTGAGGTTCGGTGTGGACTTGTTGGGCCGAAGGGCCTGTTTCCACACTGTAGGGATTCTATGATTCTCTGATTCTGTCATAAAAGTAGATCATTTGGTGAATCACACATTGCGGTTTGTGGAATATTGATGTGCACAATTTGGCTGCAGAGCATTTCTTACATTACAACAGTGACTAATCTTCAGAAGTGTCTAATTGGCTTTAAAGCTTCCGGGTTCTATAAAACATCCTGAGATCGTGACTGCCTTGATAGAAATGCAGTCTTTCTCTTCAAACCATAGGCATCATACTTGCTCACAATAAAGAGGTTTTCCCAAAGCAGCTTGGACAGTGGTCTATATACAATCTCTGTTCGATCAGAGGAAAGTGTTAGGGCATTTAATGAGCTGGAAGTTTTAAGTTTGCACTCTATAACATCTGGTACATCTTTCTCTGAGCTCTTTATGGAATGTATGCTGTGTGTGTGAAGCTCTGGGTGACGTGGCTGAGGCCCTGGACGCCATGACTGAAGGTCCAGATGGTGTGATGAAAGTTGCTGATGGCTTGACTGGAAGTTGTGGATGCTGTGATGGGCTGATTCTTTGTGGATGAATGAGCTGTGATACCCCTATATCATCCCTTGTATCTATCCAGAGTTTCTGGGTCAGACAGCTTTGATTTAACTTTCAGACCAATGATTTAGCTAAAACTCATGTTGTTGCTGAACGCTGTTGGCCCTTCTCATAATCATTGTTGATTGACTCGTAGCTGGGAAGGCTTTCATGCAGAGTGATTACCCTGGGAATGTGACCAATCCATTTTTTTTGGAAAGTGGTCTATAATATGTCAGTGAAGACAATTTTTTTTTTTCTCCAGGTCGTGGGGAAGTGCTTCCATAAACTTGGTCTGCACCTCAATTTTACTGTCTGAAGACTGATCAGTATCTGTCCTGTTCACAGGGGAATGTTTGCTGGTGGGCTGCGGGAGATGCAGGAGAAGGAGATATTTTTACATGACATAACCTATATGGCTATGTGCAAAATCTTGGACTTCATCTACACTTCTGAGATGGAACTGAACCTGAATGATGTACAGGACGTGCTGGTGGCTGCTTGTCAGCTGCAGGTAATTGAGCTATAATCTTGAAGCATAGGCCAGAGCGCAGTAATAAAACTCAGATATTGAGTTGGGAGACTAGCATTCAGGAATTGAATATGATTCTATCCAGTTGGGATCCGTAATGATGGACTCACTTAGTGGGTGAATCTTCACAGTTAACACAAATCAGGAGTTCCTGTTACCAAATCCAAAGAGAATAACTGGAATCATTTCTGGATTTCAAGCTATCATGGAACTGCCTTTGCCATACATTCCTTCCAAGTGTAAATATCTCACCTGAAGACCTGAAGTAAGTGAATTGAAACCTTGAGGTACCAGCAACAAAGGTTATTAGGCTGGGGGTGGCTGATCTAAAGATGCCTAGTTTTCTGATGAAGGGTCTAGGCCCGAAACGTCAAGTTTTCCTGCTCCTATGATGCTGCTTGACCTGCTGTGCTCATCCAGCCCCACGCTTGTTATCTCGGATTCTCCAGCATCTGCAGTACCTTTTATCCCTAGATTTCAAGTTGTCATTTGTCTCTGTCTTTGCACATTCCCAAGGTTCAGATTCACAATTGTCATATTGAACTGCTTATCTTCCTTCCCCTGTTCCCCAGGTTTTCACTAGTGCAATGGCTTAGCAAACCACACAGCTCTATCAAGCCACAACAATAGGATAACATGCATAAAGGTGAACAGACCACTCTGCATTTCCTAGGCAGCAGACGCAATAGAGCTGTGTCCTCCCAGTTGACCCTACAAAATCCATTTCACTAAAATTGGGGCTTGGATGAAAATTGGGAGAGTTATAGATTAGTCAAGCACTGTCTGGCATATTGATACGGATGAATCATACCTTTTGGACAATGTCCCAGACTCTTCCAACACCCTCATGACTTATGTTCTGTCCCATTGGCGGGACAGACCTGCCAAAGGTGGTCTGCAGTCTTCAGCAAGTGAACGAGGGAGTCTTCAACATTGATGTACACCTTGTGAAGTTGATGGCCTGAGGTAAAATATGGACAGGGAAACCTCCTGCTGATTATCACCAGCACCCCCCCACCCCGCCTGTGTCTTAGATGGTGAATCAGCTCTCCCTTATTTGAATGTCGCTTGGAATAAATACTGGGCGGTAGCAAGAACAAAGAATGTATACTGGATGGGGACTTAACGTTAATCATCAAGAGTGGCTTGGTAGCACCTCAAATGACTGAGCTTGTCAAGTTTTAAAAGGTGTAGCTAACAGATGGAAAGCTGACTTAACCTCATCCTCATCAGGCCACTTGTCAGAGATGTATATACTCACCTCAGTATTGATGACAGTAACCACCACATGATGAAACCCTGTCTTCACACTGGAAGTGCTCTTCCTTATGTTGTGGGGCGCTACTTTGTTAAATAGAATAGATAAAGAACAGATCTGGCGGCATAAAAATGTACAACCAGTAGTTATTATAGGCTATCTGCAGCAGAATTGTATTCCATCACAATCTGTAATCTCCCACACTAGCATCACCTAATCAGTGGACCAACCTTAACGGATATTTGAAGTTGCACCATGCATTTTAAAAACTGATAAAAGCAAAGTACTGTGGATGGTGGAGATCTGAAATAGCCCACACAGTATGGCTTCAGTTCCAGCACCGGTTGAGGTTACCATGAAGGACTCTCCTTCTCAACTTCTCCACTCTAAAATGCTTCTAATCCTCAGTCTTACTAAGACTTAGGTATGGTTACTCTCTGATTAAACATTACCATTCGTCTCTCTCTAATGAGAGAGCAGTCCTGTAGACTGGTAAGACTATGGCTACTTTACCATTTACATGCCTTTCTAGTGCAGAAACAACAGGAAAAGTGGCCAAATCATGGCTAACAAAAAATTAAGAATAGTATTAGGTCTAAAGAGTAGTGATATAAAGTAGCCAGAAGTCATAGCAAGACTGAGGATTAGGAGCATTTTAGAATTCAGCAATGGAGGAGCAAGGGAGTGATTAAAAGAGTAAAAATAGAGTATGAAAGTAAGCCCATGAGGAACATAAAAGTGGACTGTAGAAGCCTTTTATAAGTATGTTTAAAAAAAAAGTTAGTGAAGACAAATGTCATTGTCAATGACCCTTTTCATATTTTGCTGATGATTTAAGAAGGGACTCCTAGGGCAATAATTGGCTGAATTGGATTTGTTCTGATTTTTGTAGATAGTACATACCAGGATAATTTTTAACATTGTCAGTGAGATGCCTTACAGACTGAAATTGGAAAAATGATATTGGAGAACAAGGAAAGGCAGAACAATTAAACAACTAATTTATTTCTGTCTTCAGAGAAATCACAAATAACTGCCTTGAAATTTAGGGAAGCAGGTGTCTGATGAGAATTGATGAAAATTAGTGTTAGTAAAAAAAGTAGTGCTGGAGAAATTAATGAGGGTGAAAGCTGCGGAATCCTGAGAGCCTGATAATCTACATTGCAGGGTACTAAACGAGGGGCCTTGGAAACAGTGAATGAGTTGGTTGTCATCCTCCAAAATTCTGCAGATTCTAGACCAGTCCCAACAGATTGGAGGGTAACAAATGTAATCCTCACAAGGAAAGTGAAATACTGCGGATGCTGGAAATCTAAAACAAACACGGAGAGAAACCCAACAGGTCTGGCAGCGTCTGTGAAAAGAGAAACAGAGTTAATGTTGGGAGGCCAGTACATCTACAATGACGCCCCCCCCCCCGCCCATCCCACTCCTTTGCGCGCGCACACACACAGACACACACATGCCTTTGTCACAGCAGACATATTTTCTCCCTTCTCACATCTTCATTTTCACTTCTCTGTCTTCCATTTAGCAGCATTCACACCCCCATTGTTGTTTTGCCCTGAGCACCCTTACAGTCTATTCCACTTCTTCCTCCTCCTCTGTCTATAGCACAAAAGCAAAATTTTCTAACCCTTTTCAGTACTGTAGAATAGTCACATCAGACTCAAAATGGTGACTCTGTTTCTGTCTCCACAGATGCTCACAGACCTAAACATTAACTTTTTTGCTCACCTGCTGTCCAACCTGATGAGTTTTCTCCTGTATTTTCTAATAATATTTTAGACGTTACATGTTCTATGCGAGCGAGTCACATCCAGGTCCCTGGTGCTGTGAGACAGCAGTGCTAACCACTGAGCCACTTACATCCACCACTTTAAACATTCATTCCCACCATCACTGCTGCGCAGTGGCAACATCTACGAGACCTATTTGTAATCCTTCAATACTGCCTTCCAAACCCATGACCCCATCTAGAAGGACGAAGACAGCAAGAAGCATGACAACACCATCACCTGTAAGTCCTCATCTAACCCAGGCAATATCGTGACTTGGAACTAGATCACTTTCCTTCACTGCCACTGGATCAAAATACTGTAACTGCCTCCTTCAGAGCAGGGGGTGTCCCTGCATCTCACAGACTGTACTGGTTCAGGAAGGTGGCATCATCAGCATTTTCTCAAATGCTATTAGGAATGAGAATGAACTGCTTTTTCCACTTTGCTTCTACAACGCAGCTCTCGAACTGTGTCCTCTGGTTTATGTGGACGATATAGTAGAAACCATAAACTGGATCGCTGATCTTTTCCCAGCCGTATGGAAGCTTTCCTTCACCACACTGCTCCAGGGGGTTTTGCCTTCTTTGTGAGATGGGCCCATGTGCCCTAACGTCCACATCCCATGAAAAAACAGTTCCAAGATAAACCATTAACGTATTAGACATGTAGCAATGAATGGATAAGGGTACAGAAACTAGGATCTTCATTGAAGAGTTAGGGTATGAGATTAGAAGAAAGAGTTCTCATTCTAGAGGGATGATGTAGATGGGAGAATTCAGGCATCGGAGGGGTCAGTGGGTCAAATGGCCATGTCCTGTGATTGAACTTTAAATCTATTTATCAAGGTTGTTCTAGTGAATTGTCAGCAAGAGTTTAACCTGCAGCCAGATGTTGCATTTTTTTGCAATATTCGGCTCCTGCCACTAGATGGTATAAAGCCACTTTGTAAATGCAAAAATACACGTAAAGAGCAGCCACAGTTCACAGAAAATTTAGGTACAAAAATAATGCAGCATCTGAATTTGAATTATTGGATTAATTGAACTTTGTAGTGAAAGAATTAACAGGAGCAAGCAGTAGATATCAGCCTTTGACATTATGAGCACCTCGGGTGTATGTGTGTATACTTGAAATGGCTGGTTGGTTCTGTGTCTTCTGGACAACATTAAGGAGCATCCTCCTGAAGGTGTCATCTGCTGAGCTGGCTAATTCGTAACCAGAACTGTCCAGGAGCCAACATTGTTCAGCTCAGGATCAGTGTAAGGTTGATCATTAACCTACTGTTACTTTATTAAGTCCCTCTACTCACTGTCCTATAATGGGTTCCAAGCTACCAAATGTCCAGTTCTAACATGCACACTTTTGTGTTCAGATCTCTCCATGTTTTCGTAATCTTCTATCTGCCATGTTCTTGAGCATTCATTAAGCCTCCTAAAACCGTCCTGAAGCTGCACGTCATTGCATAAGAGTACAGTAGAAATCAGGAACTGTCTTCCCCTAAATGTAGATCATCGATCAACTGAAGTCTTAGATTGATAATTTTTTGTTTGGTAAGGGGTTCAAAGAATATGGAACCAAAGTGGTTAAGTGGAATTGAGAAGGAAGTAAAATTCACCTAGTGTCCATTCCTCATCATTATTCCTGGCTATTGACAGGTAGCACGTTGGTTAAGATCAGGGATCAGGCTTATCCTTCTTTAATCTCATGTGAGAAAAACGTTGGCGATACCAAGGGCTGGTGGCAACTATAGAATTGTATTGTGAAGGTTATTACCAGAAGAAGAAAATCTAACTCAGCTAATTGTTCAAATTTTTGTAAACACTTTACTGGTTTAAGCAGTTTTTGTTGAAGGGTGACAGAGTTAGTACTAGTCACTTTATTTTCAACTACCTTTCATAAATGATGGTGCGACCACACAATAATGTTTCACATTCACTAGCAATGACAGTTCAAGTGATTGTTAAGAGCTGCCACGTTCCCAAATATTTCCTTGAGGATGGTAACTTGGAGAGTAACGCTCAGTTTCAGTGACACAAAGACCAAACACAATGATGTCATAAATGTTGGATTTTGTGTCTAAATTAAATAAAATTGATGGTAGAAACAGATATGATATAATGTGTTATATCAAGGTGTAATGGTTTCTGTTTCCTTGTTACAGAGTTATACAGCACATACTGACCCTTCGGTCCAACCAGTCCATGCCGACCATAATCCCAAACAAAACTAGACCCACCTGCCTATGTTTGGCCCATATCCCTCAAAATATTTCTTCTTCGTGAACTTATTCAAATGTTTTTTTAAATGTAGTAACTGCATTCCCATCTACCACTTCCTCTGGAGGTTCATTTCACGCATGAACCACTCTCTGTGTGAAAAAAGTTGCCCTTCATGTCTTTTTTAAATATTTCTCCTCTCACCTTACAAATATGCCCCCTAGTCTTGAAATTACCCACCCTAGGGGAAAGACACCTGCTATTTACCTTATCTGTACTCCTCATGATTTTATAAACCTCTAAGGTTATCTGTCAACCTCCTATGCTCTAGTGAAAAATGAAGAAAAGTCCCAGCCTATCCTTTATAATTCAATCCTTCCACTATGTTTGAACTGTCACATCAGGGCTAAAAGATTGATTTGCATCTATATAGCATCTTTCATGGCCACAGAATACTTAAGTCCAGGATGAGCCATACCTCTAGCCACACTATTCCAGTCAGCTACAACCCTGGCACCTACCCACCAATGTGTATGATTGCCTAGGTATGTCCTGTTCACAAAGAGCAGGACAAAGTCTATCCAGCCATCTACTGCCACATCAGTGTACTGTACCCTCCATGTGGAGCAAAAAACTGAAAAGGTTTGTCAACAGTGGTATGAAGCAGCCACTTCGCAATAGTAACATGCACACTGATCCTCAGTTTGGGCTCTGCCAGGGCTATAAAGCTCCCATCTTCATTACAGCCTTGGTCTAAACATAGACAAAAAAGCTGAATTTCAGATGTGAGATGGGATATCAAGGCAGCATTTAATTAAGTGTGACATCAAGGAACCTTAAAAGTTTAAAATCGGTGGATTCAGGAGCAAAACTCTTCACTTGTTGGGAGTCATAGCCAGCACAAAAAAAAATGATTGTAGTTGTTGGAGGCTAATCATCACACCAAAGGACATCATTGCATGAGAGATAGTAGGAACCTCAGATGCTGGAGTCAGAGATAACACAGTGTGGAGCTGGAGGAATACAGCAGGTCAGGCAGCATCAGAGGAACAGGAAAGTTGACGTTTCGGATCGGGGCATTTCTGACATCATTGCATGAGTTCCTTAAGGTGGTGCCCTTGGATGGTGTCCCAGCCCCAGCCCCAGCCCCAGCCCCAGCCACCTCCAGTTGCTTCATCAGTGGAACCACACTGCTCCACCCCCCCCCCATCGTAGGATGAGAAATAGGAGAGTTTGCTGATGTCTGCACAAACAAAAACAAAGAACTGTGGATGCGAGAAATCAAGAGAAAAAGAAAGCAGAAATTGCTAGGGAAACCTCAGTAGGTCCAGTAGTACAGAATCTTGTGAAGAAGGGTCACTGGACCCAAAATATAACCCTGCTTTCTGTCCACAGATGTTTTTGATTTTGGTTCAGAAGCATTTGCTACTGTTGGGCTATGGAAGCAGTTTATGCCAATATCAGCAAGATCTGTACAACATTCAGGCTTGGTCTGATAATTGGATAGGCAAATAATATTTGTGTCACTGAAATGGCAGGCAATGATTACCGGCTAAAAAAACCTAATCTTCTCTCCTTGAGAAGAGAAGGGGGGTGGGGTGGGGGGGATTACCATTGACCAGAAGCTTATCTGGACCAGCCAAATGAACATTGTGGCCAAAGGCTAGCAATCCTGCAGCAAGGAACTTGCCTACTTACTCCTCAAAGTCTGTGTGCTATCTACAAGGAGCAATTAAGGAGTATGGTGGAATACTGTCTCTTTACCTGGATGATTGCAGCTCCAACAACATACAAGACATGTTGAGACACACACACACACACACACACATATGCCCCCCCCACCCCCCTCCGAACAAAGTAGCCTATTTAATTGTTACCCCAATTACCACCTTCAACATCAGTCCCTCAGCCATTGACATACGGTGGCAGCAGTGTGTACCAGCTACGAGATGAAGCCATTTGCCCAAGCTCCTTTGACAGCAACTTCCAAACCAATGACCTTTACCACCTAGAAGTGCAAGTACAGCAGGCACGTGGGAACACAACTTTCAAGCTCCCCTTCCACTACTTCCACCATTCTGGCTTGGAATAATATGACTGTTCCTTTATTATTGCTGGTTGGAAGCAGTGAAGCTCCCTCGCCTAACAGCACTGTGGGTGTGATTAGCCCCTGCAGCAGTTCACAAAGGTGGCTTCACAAGCAAATTCTCAAAGGCTGTCAGTGTTGGACAACAAACCCTAGCCTCACCAACAAAGCTCACATCCTATGAACGACTTCAGAGAAAGGAATGACTGAAGTGTCAACCTAGGTTATGTGCTTAGGTCTCTGAAATGGGACTTTTAACCCGCAAATCATTGGAGGTGCATTTCTTTAACTAACGTCCTTAGCAGTTGGAATGGTTTTCTGGACCACTAACAGGCCAGCCTAGACTGGGTATGATGCAGTGTAAAAGAAATAATTGATCATGTGGTTGTGAGAGACCCCTTGGGGATGAGTGACTATAATACGATGGAATTCTTCATCAAGATGGAGAGTGAGGTAGCTGATTCTCTGGGTCCTGAATCTTAATAAGGGAATCTACGATGGTGTGAGTTGGCTGTGATGGATAGGGAAATGTTACTGAAAGGAATGGCAGTCATTAGGCAATGGCAGATATTCAAACAGCGAATGAGTGGATTACAAAAATTGTTTATTCCTGTCTGGCACAACAGAGCAAAGAGAACAGTGGCCACAGCGCAGCTTACAAGGGAAATTAGTGATAGTATTAGATGTAAAAAAGAGGCAAAGAAATTGCAAAAGAAAAGCTGACCGGTGACCTTTTTAGAGGTTTATAAATTCATGAAGCTCATAGATAGGATGAATAGCAAAAGTCTTTTCTTGGGGTATGGGAGTCCAAAACTAGAGGGCATAGGTTTATGCTGAGAGGGGAAAGATTTAAAATGGACCTAAGGGACACTTTTTCAAACTGAGGGTGGTGCATGTATAGAATGATCTGCCAGATGAAGTGGAAGAGGCGTGTACAATTAAAACATATTAAAGACATTTGGACAGGTATGTGAATAGGAACATTTTAGAAAGGTATAGGCCACATGCAATTAAATGGGACTAGTTTAGTTTAGGAAACCTGGTTGGCATGGACGAGTTGGACCAGAAAGGGTTTATTTCTATGCTGTGGCTCTTTGACTCTATTAGACCTGAGGATTGGGATCAGTTTAGAAGTCAGCAAAGGAAGACCAAGGGATTGGTTAAGAAAGAGTTTTAGAAAATAGAGTAAAATTAGAAAATAGAATAAGCTTGCAGAGAACATAGAACTGGTTGAAAAAAATGTTTCCATAGGTACGTAAACAGAAAAAGATTGATGAAAACTAATGTAAGTGCCTTACTGTCAGAAACAGGGAATTTATAAAGGGGAGCCAAGAAATAGATGACAAACTAAATTCATTGTTCTCTTCTGTCCTCACAAAGGAACACATGAATAACATACCAAAAGTGATGGGGAACATAGGGTTCAGTGAGAGGGTGGCACTGAAACAAATCAGTATTAGTTGTGTTGGAAATATTGATGGGATTGAAGGCGGATAAATCCCTAGGGCCTGATAATCTACACCCCAGAGTATTTAAGGAAGTAAATCTAGAAATAGTGGATGCATTGGTGGTGATCTTCCAGGATTCTATAGACTTTGAAACAGTTCCTACAGATTGGAGAGTGGCTAATGTAACCCCATTATTTAAAAAGGCAGGTAGAGAGAAAAAAGGGAATCAGAGAGCAGTGATCTAATGTTGGTAATGGGGAAGATGCAAGAGTCCAATACCAAGCATTTTATAACAGGGCACTCAGAAAGCAGTGATAGAATCAGACAGAGTCAGCATGGATTAACAAAAGAAAAATCGTGCTTGAAAATCTACTGCAATTCTTTGAGGATGTAACTGTTTTATATTTAAGATGGTTTCTCTTTAATTTCGGTGTTTGTACTTAAGATGGTGTCAGAGAATGATGACTTTGTACACTTTTCACTGTACTCCTGTACTTCTGTCCTTGAGTACATGTGACAATAAAACCCAGTCCAGTTCAATTCAATTCAGTTCAATAGCAGTGTTGATCGGGGGAGCCGGTGGATGTGGTTTATTTGGACTTTCAGAAGGATCTCGACAAAGTTCCACATGAGAGATTAACGTACAAAATTATGGGATTGAGGTAGATTGAAAATTGGTTAGCTGACATGAAACAAAAAGTAGGAATAAGTGGGTCTTTTTCTGATGACTGGCAGTAACTAGCAGGTATTGCAGGTGGCAGTGTCAACCATTCACAAAGTAGGTTCATGATTTAGATGAGGGAACAAAGTGTAATGTCTCCAAATCTGTAGATGACACAAAGCTGGTTAGGAGGGTGAGCTGTGAAGAGGATGCAGAGATGTTGCAGTATGATTTGGTTAGGCTGAGTGAGCGGGCAGTTGAACTGAATTAGGGTTTTATTGTCACACTTGCTAGTTGCAGTAAAATGTGGGTAAATGTGAAGTTATCCCCTTCGGCTGTAAAAATAGGAAGGTAGAATATTAAGTGAATGGCGGTAAATTGAGAGAGGGAAATGTTCAACAAGACCTGTCCTCATGCACTAGTCACTGAAAGTAAGTGTGCAGGTGCAGCAGGCAGTAAAAAGGCAAACTGTACGTTGGCCTTCATAGAGAGAGGATTTGAGTACAGGAACAAGGATACCCTGCTACAGTCACACAGGGCCTTGGTGAGGCCACACCCGGAGCATTGTGTATGGTTTTGGTCTCCTTATCTGAGGAAAGATGTTCTTGCTATGGAGGGAGTACAGCGAAGGTTTATCAAATTGATCCCTGACGTATGAGGAAAGATTGAGTTGGTTAGCATTGTATTTATTGCTGCTTAGAAGAATGAGGGGGGATCTCACAGGAACCTATAAAATTTTAACTGGAGCGGACAGGTTAGGTGCAGGAAGGATGTTCCAGATGTTGGGGGAGTCCAGAACCAGAGGCCATAGTTTAAAGGATAAGGGGGTAAACCTTTAGGACTGAGATGAAGAGAAATTCCTTCACCCAGAGAGCGGTAACCCTGTGGAATTCATTACTGCAGAAAGTAGTAGAGGCCTAAACATTGTGTTTTCAAGATGGAGGTAGATATAGCTCTTGTGGCTAAAGGGATCAAAGGATATAGGGGGAGGGTGGGGTTTAGATTATTGAGTTCGATGATCAGCCATGGTCATATTGAGTGGCAGAACAGGCTAGAGGGATCAAATGGCCTACTCTTGCTCTTCCATGTTTCTGTGTAATGTTTTGTTTAGCCTTATACCTTAGCTATGGCTCAGATAGTAACACTGTTTCCTCTGAGGCAGAATATTGTAGGATTTTGTCCTAATCCAGAATTTGAGCACAATAATCTTGACAAATTATGTAATGTAATGAGAAGTTTCTGCACTGTTGGAGGAGCTGTCTGTTTAAATGCAATGTTTAAATGCTTAGTCCCAAATGCTGTCTTATAGGCTTAAAAGATTCCGTGGTACTCTTGTAGAAGAGCAGAGTTAGTTATCTCTTGTCCTAGCCAATAATTCTCCCTCGACCAACATTAGTAAGATTTATTTATTGATTGATTGATTGTCAGATATGTCTAGAAAGATACAGTGAAAAGTGTTTTGTTGCCACAATCTGGTGCTGTTTTGATTTACAAAAAGAATAAAAGGAAATTACATAAATAGAGTTCATCCTGTGTATAAAAGGTCTTCACACCCAGCTCCAGGGCTTCAAGGTCTTTGTAAGGTGTCCCGGACCTCAGGAAGTCCCTGCTCTGGGTACAGCAACGACAACCCCACCAAGAGTCCAGACTTCAGGCATACCGCAGTGAGCAGTACCCGCTCCAGGCACTGCCACTGTCACAGCCAATGACCCACTGATCACTGCTGCCACTGACCTGCCAAGAGCTGATGCTTCAGTCTATGCTCTGGGCACTGCCACCATCACAGCTGACGCCATACTGATACCACTCTGGCTTCCCCACAACATCAGGATATGAAGGAAAGTAAAAAGAGAAAGAAAAGGAGAAAAAGAAGGATGCAACATCCTGGAGCGGATGGGCTCAGGAGCCCAAACACTACCTACTGTGCTGGTGCCGCCATCTTGGAGATTTTTTGATCACTACCACATTGCTGTTAATGTGTGCAAGTTGGCTGCCATGTTTCCGGTATTCCATAAATAACTGTACTTCAAAAATAATTAATTGAAAGACATCTTTTTCTCTTGCTGTTTATTTACGAGAGTATTGGTAACTGTGCAGTTTTACAGTGATTCAGTGAATTGTTGCCTGGTAATGCATTCTCCTTAGAGATCATTTGGCCCTGGTCAAGAATCCTATTGAGCCTGTGCCTTACAGTTGGCATTAACATCCCTGAATTAGGAGGGGAGGGATTCTCTGGTGAAGGGGCGTATACCTAATCCCTGCCTTCTGTCACCTGCCAGAAAGTATGAGTGTGAATGCTGGATCAAGACACATTTGAGCTTGCCAGCACTCCCTGTCTGCGCTCCTGCTGAAGGCTAGTCACCTGGTTAAGGTACCAGCGAGAGTGGGGCAGAAACTAATGAGGAAAAGACATAGAATGATACAGCAAAAAAAAACATTTCAGTCCATCTTGCTTGTGCCAGCTTTTCCAAAGAGCCATTCAGTCATTCCCCCTCCCATGGCTTTTTAACCCTGCCCTTTTTTGATAAGTATATAATTTCCTTTAACTAGAAACACACACAAGCAGAAATTAATTCCCAGGCACAGTTGTTGTGCTGCTCTGTATTGTTTCAGACCTTGTAGCTATAAAGGTTATCCCAATATAATGGCCCGGTTGCTGATGATCTGATCCCAGGCTAATGGTGAATTGCCTTTCATTCTTAGCTCACTATTAACTTTCCCTTGCTCCTTGGCTGTAAAAAGTGTGAGG
The DNA here is from genome assembly GCA_024137785.1 of Ginglymostoma cirratum. NCBI lineage: Eukaryota > Metazoa > Chordata > Chondrichthyes > Orectolobiformes > Ginglymostomatidae > Ginglymostoma > Ginglymostoma cirratum. Next base: position 2,695,674 of record JAHRHZ010000119.1, on the reverse strand, counting down.
TGAGGAGTGTTCAGTGCAAATGTATGTTCTCACGAGCTCAAATCATGGTTCTTTTCAGGCCATGAGTAATCCTGTGGATTTTGGTGGCCCAATTCTGCATGGTTCTCAAAAGACCGTCATATGTCATGGGATGTGGGCATCACCGGCAGAGCCAACATCTGTTGCCGAGCCGTAGCTCTGTTTTCAGTGAGTGGCTTGCCAGGCCATTTCAGAGGACAAAAGATTGCCAGGTCATTTCAGAAGATGTTTAAGAGCATGGAACTGTATTAAACTTCAGTTAAGGCCACCGCTAGAGTATTGTGTGCAGTTCTGGAACTCACATTGCAGGAGGGATGTGATAGCATTGGAGACGGTGCAGAGGAGTTTTACCAGGATGTTAAATAAAAACCAAAAGAACTGCGGATGCTGTAAATCAGGAACAAAAACAAAGTTGATGGAAAAGCTCAGCAGGTCTGGCAGCATCTGTGGAGGAGAAAACAGAGTTAACGTTTCAGGTCCGGTGACCCTTCCTCAGAACTCTGATGCTGCCAGACCTGCTGAGCTTTTCCAGCAACTTTTGTTTTTGTTCCTGTTTTTTAGGGGTGGCATGGTGGCTCAGTGGTTAGCACTGCTGCCTCACAGCGCCAGGGACACAGGTTTGATTCTAGCCTCAGGTGACTGTCTATGTGGAGTTTGCACGTTCTCCCTGTGTCTGCATGGGTTTCCTCTGGGTGCTCCGGTTTCCTCCCACAATCTAAAGATGTGCAGGTTAGGTGGATTGGTCATGCTAAATTGCCTGTAGTGTTCAGGGATGTGTAGACTAGATGGGTTACAAGGGGACAGGTGTGGTTGGGATACTCCGAGGTTCAGTGTGGACTTGTTGGGCCGAAGGGCCTGTTTCCACACTGTAGAGATTCTAGATGTTGCCTGGGCTGGAGAGTTTCACTCAAGAAGACAGACTGGTGTTGCTTTCCTTAAAGGAGAGGATATTGAGAAGGGACATAATTGAGATGTATAAAATTATGAGAGGCATAGGAAGGGCAGCAAGTTTAGAGGAGATTCGAGGAAAAACATTTTCATCTGGAGGGGGTGGGAATATAGAACTCACTGCCTGTAAGGGTGGTGGAGGTGGAAGCCCTCATCACATTGAAGAAGTATTTAGATGTGCACTGGTGATGCCAAGTGCTGAAAAATGGAATGAGAATGGTTAGGCACTTAGTTTTGATCAGCACAGACTTGATGGTCTTTTTGAGTGCTGTAGATCTCTATGACAGCGGTAATCACATTGCTGTGGGCCTGGAGTCACAACCAAGTAAGGCAGATTTCCTTCCTTAAAGGGCACTAGTGAGCTAGATAAGATTTTGATGGTAATTTGAGGTCACCATTACTGAAACTAGTTTTCTGTCTCAGATTTTATTATTTAGGTTTAATTTCCACAAGCTCTGTGCTGGGGCTTGAACATGTGTACCTGATAGGGCTTTCCTGGGCCTCTGGATCATTAGTGTACTCACATTATCACTGCAGCACCATCTGTCCACAATTGTGAAGAGTCTCCTGGGATGGATTTTCATGCAGGGCTCTGAGTGCTAATGGTCTGTCTTTATTTGTTTCAGATTCCTGAAGTAATCGATTTCTGCTGTGACTTCCTCGTGTCCTGGATTGATGATGATAACATTATTGAGCTGTACAAGCTGGCTGAGCATTATAGTCTGACCCAACTGAGCAACAAGATTGACTTATACATCCTCCAAAACTTTCTGACCATCAGCAAGACTGTGACCTATCGCCGGCTGCCCCTAGCCAAGGTGCAGAGCCTGCTCAGCAGTGATAAGTTGCATGCCAGCTCTGAGAATGAGGTCTACGAGGCTGCTTTACTTTACCACTATAGCCAGGAGGAGATCGACAAGGACCAGGTCTCTTTGCATGACCCACCAAAGCTCCTGGAGATGGTCCGCTTTGCACTGATTGAACAGCACACCTTCCAGAAACTGTACAATCGGCTGAGTCCCTGTCCTCTTAAGGAGGTCTTGGCAGATGCTCTGGCCTACCACCAGAATGAAATCCTGCAGCCTGTACTGCAGACCCCTCAGACCCAACTGAGGTCAGAGTTCCGTTGTGTGGTAGGATTTGGAGGAATGTACTCTTCCCAGGACGAAGACTTGAGTGACGAGGTCAAATTTCTGAACCCATTGACCCAGGAATGGCGAACCCTGACTCAGGCACAGATGCCAAAGATGTCAAACCAGGGCATTGCTGTTTTAAATAACTTTGCTTACCTGGTGGGTGGAGACAACAATACTTCCGGGTACAGAGCAGAGGTGAGCTGCTGGAGGTATGCCATTTTTCCTTTCTCAGTTTATATTTGACAAGATAAACTGAGGGGTAAAAGAATTAACTGTATAAAATTGTAGTTTTTCACTATTCTGTAGCAATAATAATGTTGATTTTCTTTCCCTCAGAGATGTGTGACTTTGGAACTTTCTGCTACAGGAGGTGGTGGACATGGGGATTATTGAATATTTTTAAGGCCAATGCAGATAGATTCTTGTTAGGCAGAGGGGTGAAAGGTTTTCGGGGGTATGTGGGAAAGTAAAATACAATCATTTGACAGATCAGCATGTTCTTAATAAATGCACTAAATGGCCTACTTCTGCTTCAAAAACATGTGTCATAAGGAATGATAATACCCTCTGTGCTCCCATTTACTCTAATTCCACTCACCTTCTCAGAGAAGGAACACTTGGGGAAGAGAGCAGTGAATCTGATGAGTATTCTTACCTAAGTTCTTCATGTGTGAAGGTCTTTGTTTCTGAACATGACCTCCACACTTCTAACTTGTATGGAGTGATCCAGGATATTGGTGAGGGGCATCAGTCTGGGCTTATCACCAACCATTTTGGCTCCACTAGCAAGTGAGATGATTGTATTTTCATAAATCTATTGTTATTCTTATAATCATCTCCTTCAGTTATTTTCATCTGCTGTTTGTTGGTCCATTTCTTAATGCACGAAACATTCCCAAAAATAAAGGAAGAAAGGAGCCTGCTCCTGATTCCTCTCTCCTCTGTCACAGGGAGCGCGGTGTGTGTACACTGACCCCGATCCCTCTCTCCTCTATCACAGGGAGCGCGGTGTGTGTACACTGACCCCGAACCCTCTCTCCTCTATCACAGGGTGCGCGGTGTGTGTACACTGACCCCGATCCCTCTCTCCTCTATCACACGGAGCAGGGTGTGTGTACACTGACCCCAATCCCTCTCTCCTCTGTCACAGGCAGCAGGGTCTGTGGACTGTGATCCTGTTCCTTCTGTATTGCACAGACCTAATATGTGGCCAGTGTGATTTTGTGTTGTCATTCCTTACCTTGAATTAATGGAAAACTTTGCTTCCTCTCTGTGTGCCTTCCCAAACAGTGTATAAGGTGAGGATATATATTTAAGGAACCCCAGGACTGGATTTGACTTGTATTTATATGCTGGTATAGCATACCAACACGCCAGCTTTAGTTGAGTTTTAAAGAGTTTTTTTTTGTATTATTGGTTTTAGTACCAGGTTTGAAAATGTTTCTCTGTTGTAGTTCTTCAGCTTTCTTGTCCAAGTATTTCTTTCTGTTTACGTTGTTCATTTGTGTATTAATAAAGTTAGCTTTGACAGAGTATGCTGTTTATCTTGTGGGAGGTGTAGGCTGCTACGTTGTGGCTTTCCTGTTGTTGAGGTGTGTGGGGAGTTGGCCACTGTGGTGAGAGTTAAGTGCAATGTGAATTTGGTTACTTCACCTCTTGTCTCAAGGTACGACCCACGACACAACAGATGGACTCGAATCCAGTCGCTGCAGCAGCCGCATGCTGACCATTGCGTATGTGTGGTGGGCGAGTATCTGTACGCCATAGGAGGCCGAGACTATCAACAGGAGTTAAATGTGGTGGAACGTTATGACCCCCGGTTAAATACTTGGGAATATGTGGCACCACTGGAAAAAGAGGTACGTGTCAACCCACTCTGACGAGTTTTTGAAGCTTTATATCAGGTCTGTTCAAGGTGAAACCAACATTATCTTTCTGTTCACCAGCATACTTTCACACTGCATTCTTCGGATAGTGGGACAGACTGTTGTACATCTGGTCACTCAGCAGTGTAGGGCATCACAAGCAGGGATGGGAGGGTATGTGCAGAAGCAGTCCGGGGGAAGTGTATTGCAAATGGTCATTTAGGTTTATGTACTGTGGATTGAAGGTTCTCAATCTGAAGGACCACCAGGGCTGTTTATATGTGATGAAAATTCTGAAAATCACTTGTGTTTTCAACACAGAAGTGTGAGATAATATGTCTTAGTAGAAAGAATAAGAGACAATATAAACTAAATGGTAGAACGACAAGTATATTTAAATAGCACCTTTAAACATGCAATTTTGACAGGGCTGCAATCCCTTAGAGACTGTGGGAGGTGCAGAGGCGTTTATGTACAAGTGAATGAAACATGAAGGATCCTTGGCTTTTTAAATGGAAGCAGGGAGTACAAAAGGCAGGAGGTTATGTTAAACCTGTCCAAAAATCACCTAGACTGCAGTTGAAGTATTGTCCAGTTTTGGGCACCACACTTTTGGATGCACGTATATGTTTTGAGATTTACCAAAATGGTACCAGGGATGAAGAATCACAGTTAGTTAGAGGGAATGTGTAAGATTTTGGGGCTCAGTTTATATGTAATGGTAAGACCTAAGCAAATTACAATTATAGGGTGAATTTGAGAAAACTGTGTAAACGTTTATTAGTCCTGAGTGGTTGTAAAACCCATTCCAGATACAAATATATGTGTACATCCATCACAAACTCACCGGCTCCCACTGTTACTTCAACTGTACATTCTCATACCTGGTTTTCCTGTAAGGACTCTATCCCATTCTCCCAGTTTCTCCATCTTCGTCATATCTGTTTAGATGATGCAACCTCCCACAATAGGAGCCTCAGAAATGTCCACTCTCTTCCTCAGCCAAGGATTTTCCGCTACTGTCATCAATAGGGCCCTTAGCCGTGTCCAACCCATCTCCAGGACTTCGGCCCTCACACCTTCTCTTCCCCTCCACAATCGCGATAGGGTCCCCTTTGTTCTTACTTATTACTCCACCTACATCCACATCCAAAGGACCATAAGCTGCAACTTCTGTCGCCACCAGTGGGTTGCCAGCACCAGACACATATTCCCCTCCCTTCCCTTTTCAATATTCCACAGGGACTGTTCCCTCCTGCACACCCTGATCCACTCCTCCTTCACTCCCAACACATCCTCACAGCTCCTCGGCACCTCCCCTGCAACCGCAGAAGCTGTGACACTTAATCCATTTACTGCTTCCCTCTTTACTGTCCAAAGTGATTTATCTGTACTTCATCCTTCAGTGGGAAGACAAAATTCAGATTGGGCGACTGCTTTGAATAACATCTACGTTCTTCTGTAAAAATGACCCTGAGCTTTCAGTTGCCTGTCACTTGAACATACCACCCTGTTCCCACTCCAGCATCTCTATCTCAGGCTTCCTGCAGTGCTCCAGTGAAGCTCAGTGCAAGTGATCATCAATCCCCTGTCTGCCTACCCCTTTCATATATCTTTCTCTGTATGGCTCCGTCTGCACCGATAACCTAACTGCTAATTCCATCTCCCTAATAAGTACTTCTTTTTCTTTGCTGTTGTCAGCTTTGATGAAGAGTCACAGAACTCAAAACACTAACTCTGTTTTCTCCCCACAGATGCTGCCTGACCTGGTTTCTGTACCAATGTTTTTGTTTCAGATCCCCATTATCCATAGTTTTTTTTTGGTATAAATATACTTTCACAAGTTTTACATAATTTATTAAGTTTATCACAACAAGTCTGAAAGAAATGGTATTTAATAGTAAAAGATGGTTTTCAGTTGATCTACTTCAGGATCCCATTTTGTGACTCAGGTTGACTGGGCATGAGTCTGTTAGACAAAGAACAAAGAAAATTACAGTACAGGAACAGGCCCTTCGGCCCTCCAAACCTGCACCGACATGCTGCCCGTCACAACTAAAATCTCCTACCCTTCTGGAGACTGTATCCCTCTATTCCCATCCTATTCATGTATTTGTCAAGACACCCTTTAAAAGTCACTATAGTATCTGCTGCCACTACCTTCCCCGGCAGTGAGTTCCAGGCACCCACCACCCTCTGTGTAATAAAACTTGCCTCGTACATCACCTTTAAACCTTGCCCCTCGCACGTTAAACCCATGGCCCCTGGTAACTGATGCTTCCACGCTGGGAAAAAGTTGCTGACTATCCAGTCTGTCCAAGCCCTTCATAATCTTGTAGACCTCTGTCAGGTCGCCCTCGACCTCTGTCGTTCCAGTGAGAACAACCCAAGTTTCTCCAACCTCTCCTCATAGCTAATGCCCTCTATACCAGGAAACATCCTGGTAAATCTTTTCTGTGCCCTCTCCAAAGCCACCACATCCTTCTGGTAGTGTGGCGACTAGAATTGAATATAATATTCCAAATGCGGCCTAACTAAGGTTCTATAAAGCTGCAACATTACCTGCCAATTTTTAAACTCAGTACCCTGGCCGATGAAGGCAAGCATGCTGTATGCCTTGTTGACTACCTTTTCCACCTGCATTGCCACTTTCAGTGACCTGTTTACCTGTACACCCAGATCCCTCTGCCTATCAGTACTCTTGAGGGTTGCGCCATTTACTGTATATTTTCCATCTGGATTAGACCTTCCAAAATGCATTACCTCACATTTTTCTGGATAAAACTCCATCTGCCATCTCTCTGCCCAAGTCACCAACCGATCTATATCCTGCTGTGTCCTTTGACGGTCCTCATCGCTATCCGCAATTCTACCAACCTTTATGTCATCGGCAAACTTAGTAATCAGACCAGTTACATTCTCCTCAAAATCATTTATACATATTACAAACAATAAAAGTCCCAACACTGAACCCTGAGGAATGCCACTAGTCACTGCCCTCCATTCAGAAATGCACCCTTCCATTGCTACCCTCTGTCTTCTATGACCGAGCCAGTTTTTTATCCAATTTGCAAGCTCACCTCTGATCCCATGTAACTTTACCTTCTGTATAAGCCTGCCATGAGGGACCTTGTCAAAGGCCTTACTGAAGTCCATGTAGACAACATCCACTGCCTTACCCTCATCAATCATCTTCGTCACTTCCTCAAAAAACTCAACCAAGTTAGTGAGACACAGCCTCCCCTTCACAAAATCATGTTGCCTCTCACTAATACGCCCACTGATTTCCCAGGTGGAAATAAATCCTGTCTTGAAGAATCCTCTCCAATAATTTCCCTACCACTGACATAAGGCTCACCGGCCTGTAATTAGCTGGATTATCCTTGCCACCCTTCTTAAACAAAGGAACAACGTTGGCTATTCTCCAATCCTCTGGGACCTCCCCTGTAGCCAGTGAGGATACAAAGATTTCTTTCAAGGCCCGTCAGTTTCCTCCTTTGCCTCTCTCAGTATTCTGGGGTATATCCCATCAGGCGCTGTTCTGTTCTGTTGACTGAAGTTCTCCGTCTGCCTTCAGGCTTCCTTTCTAGTGCACCCATCTACTAAGAAACAGCAATTACTGACCCCTGCTAGTTACTAGACATTGTACAACATCAGAGACATCCTGAAGACAAATTGGCTTATTAATGCATGGATAGTTCATGATCAACCTTAGATTGGTTCAGTAGTGTCTGCCTAATTCCTGATTGGTTTCTTCAAAAATAATGGTGATGTTAGTACATCACGTCTTAATGGTAACAGCATGTCCTGCTTTAATTACTAATACCATAGGTTTATCGAGATGAGTTGGCAACCCTCTGTCTGCATGAGATGTAGTGCCACCTCTTAGTAACAAATTTACATTGGCCTGTTACAAAGTTCAAATTGCAAAACTAAACCAATTTAAAACATTGTTATTGAGATAGTAGGAACTGCCGATGCTGGAGGATCTGAGATAACAAGGTGTAGAGGTGGATGAACACAGCAGGCCAAGCAGCATCAGAGGAGCAGGAAAGCTGACGTTTCGGGTCTAGAGGGTTTTTTTCTGAAGAAGGGTCTAGACCCGAAACGTCAGCTTTCCTGCTCCTCTGATGCTGCTTGGCCTGCTGTGTTCATCCAGCTCTACACCTTGTTCTCTCAGTTTAAAACATTGTTGTGTCCTTGAGTAAAAGCGTTTTAACCTCAAAGTGTATGCATATTTGTTAGCCTAAATTTACATTAGCTTGAATCACAGCCAGCCATAAAATCTTAACATTACTTTTGATCTGAGCCATATAGTTATTTTCCTTACAGAAAGGGCTTTACAACAAACTGTATTGAACTAAATAAAATGTAATTCCTCATTTGCTTAAACAAGTCAAAATGATTAATTATTGAAAAATAACTGAATCCTACAGGGACTGGAGAGGCTGGGATTGCTCTCCTTGGAGGGAATGAGCAGGAAATGTTTAAAGTCATGAAGGTTCTGATGGAGCCATGAAAAATAAACCGTTCCCAAACTATGTAGGATCTGTTGCAAAAAAGTTAGAAATGAACAGCAAAAAAGTTAGAAATGAACAGTGATTGTCAAAATAATCTAAGGTGAAATTATTAAAACTAAAAATGGTTTGGGCGGTGGTTAGGATTTGGAATGCATTGTCTGACAGAGTGGTGGCTACAGCTTTGATAGTAGCTTTCCAAAGGAAATTAAATACGTGTAGGAAAGCAGAGTTGTATAGATATGCAGAATGAGTGGGACTAATTGGACTGCTTTTCAAAACAGCCAGCATAGATTCACTGAGCCAAGTGGCCAGCTCCTGTTCTGTAGTGATCTCTGAATCTGTTGTTTGTTCCCCTGTAAAGAAACTCCACTTCCCATTTCAGCTCTTAGAATAGAGCTGATGCACTCAGGTGACAGAAGCTGTGGACTCTCTGTGGAGCATTTTCTCTTCTTATAATGTCAGAAGACCCTAAGATAAACGAAGACTCACCTGAGCATAGCCACTGTATTTGTAGCTTGGTAGTCCTCAGGGTAATCCTTGGCATTCTCGGGTAAGGCGAAGGATGGTGGTGTATGCTTCCTGATCAACACTTCCTGGTGCTTGGACGTAGTGATCCTGGCAAGCCATTGCTCCCCAGGCCTAGAACACCTTACAGTAAAAGGCCTTCCTGCTATCTACCATGAGAGTTCACTTCCACCACCCTGACAGCAGTCTACATACCACCCCATATGGATCAGATTTACACCGTCACAAACACACTCGAGTCAAGATTCCCCGAGGCCTTCTTCATTATGGCCGGCGACTTCACCAAGCCAATCTCAAGAGGGTGCTGCCAAAATACCACCAACACAGCTCCTGCCCCACCAGAGGATGGAATATTCTGGACCACTGCTACACAACCATCAAAGATACCTACCACCCAATCCCCCGCCACACTTTGGAAAATTTGATCACAGCGCTGTGTTCCTCCTCACAGCTTACAAGCAGGAGCTGAAAAGGGAGACTCCTTCACAAAACAGTTCGGTGCTGGTGCGAGGCTGTGGAACATAGAACAGTACAGCACAATACAGGCCCTTCGGCCCACGATGTTGTGCCGAACTTTTACCCTAAACCTAAGGTCTATCTAACCTCCACCCCTATGTTATACTATCATCCATATGCCTATCTAATAGCTGCTTAAATGTCCCTAATGAGGCCGACTCCACTACCCTCTCCAGCAATGCATTCCACGCCCCTACCACTCTCTGAGTAAAGAACCTACCTCCACTCACTGAACACAATACTCCAGATGTGCCCGAACCAGGGTTTTGTATAGCTGGAGCATAACTTCATGGCTCTTGAACTCAATCCCTCTACTAATGAAAGCTAACACACCAGACACCTTCTTAACAACTCTATCCACCTGGGTGGCAGCTTTCAGGGAACTGTGAACATGAATCCCAAGATCCCTCTGCTCCTCCACACTGCCAAGACTCTTTCTGTTAACCTTGTATTCTGCTTTCAAATTTGTCCTTCCAAAATGAATCACCTCACACTTTTCAGGGTTAAACTCCATCTGTTACTTCTCAGCCCAGCTCTGCATCCTGTCAATGTCCCCTTGTAACCTAGAACAGCCTTCCGCACTATCCACAACTCGACCCACCTTTGTATCGTCCGTGAACTTACTAATTCACCTTTCCACACCTACATCCAAATCATTTACAAAAATCACAAACAGAAGAGAACCCAGAACAGCTCCTTGTGGTACGCAACTCGTAACTGAGCACCATGTTGAAGACCGTCTCTGGGACTGCCTGGACTTGGTGGGCTGGATCATGTTCCAGTCTTCAGCAGAAAACTTAGATGAGTACGCCACCTCTATCACGGACTTCATTAACAAACGTGTGGGGGACGGTGAACCAAATCCGAGTGTTCCCCAACCAGAAACCTTGGATGAACCAGGAAACCCAATCCCTACTGAAGGTGAGATAACAAGGCGTGGGGCTGGATGAACACAGCAGGCCAAGCAGCATCATAGGAGCAGGAAAACTTATCTCTGATACAATTTTAACCCCCCTACTGAAGACCAGATGTGTAGCATTCAAGTCAGACCACACAGACCAAGACAGAAAATCCAGATTATGACCTCCTGTAAATCAATCAGGGAGGTCAACAGGCAGAACCAGACCAAGTTTGAGGCCCAAACTGACCAAACAGATGCCCGCTGTCTATTGCAAGGCCTAAACAACATTACAGGATACAAAATGAAACCGTGTGAGATAGCGGACAATGACACATCCCTCCCTGACATTCTCAATGCTTTCTATGCTCAGTTTGAGCAGAATGCCAGTGGTGCGGTGATGCTCTTCCCCACAGCCCCGGACACATCTGTTCCCTCTGTCAATGGTGCAGATGTCAGATCGGTTTTCTGGGAGTCACCCTGAGGAAAGCGATGGGCCGGACGGTGTCCCCGACTGAACACTCGGATCCTGTGTGAGCCAGCTGGTGGAGGTATTCACCGACATCTTCAGTCTCTCCCTCCTACAAGCTGAGGTCCCCACCTGCTTCAAGAAGACCACCATCCTCCCCGTACCCAAGAAAACACATGCAATGTGCCTTTGTGTCTACCACCCAATAGCTCTGACCTCCGTAACCATGAAGTGCTTAGAGAGGCTGGTCATGGCCCACATCAACTCCAGCCTCCCAATCTGCCTCAATCCCCTACGGTTTTCCTTCCGATGTAACAGGTCCCCAGAAGATGCCATGTCTCTTGCCCTGCACTCATCCCTGGAACGTCTGGGCAATAAAGACACCTGCGTCAGACTCCTGCTTGTTGACTACAGTTCTGCCTTCAACACCATTATCCCCTCCAGACTGATCTTAAAACAGTGTGACCTTGGTTTCGGCTCCAACCTCTGTAACTGGATCCTTAGCTTTCTGACCCACAGACCGCGATCAGTGAGGATAGGTAACTGCACCTCGTCCCCAATAACACTCAATACTAGAGCTCCCCGCTCCCCCCCCCCCACCCAAGGATGCATCCTCAGCCCCCTATTGTACCCCCTGTACACCGATGACTATGTTGCCAAATTCCAAATGAACACCATCTACAAGTTCACTGATGACACCACTATGTGGGATGGATATGTAATGACAAGTCACAATACAGAAGGGGGATAGAGGGTTTGATGACGTCGTACAATGAAAACAACTGGTCTCGCAACGTCGGCAAAACTAAAGAACTGATCATTGACTTCAGAAAGAAAGAAGGAGAACATATCCCTATCTATATCAACGGAACTGAGGTTGTGAGAGTGAAGAGCATCAAGCTCCTTGGAGTGACGATAACCAATGACCAGTCCTAGACTTCCCATGTAGATGTTACAGTCAATAAGGCACAACAATTCCTCGTCTTCCTCAGACAGCTCAGGAAATTTGGCATGTCCACAAGGTCCCTCACCAACTTCTACAGATGCACCATCGAAAGCATACTGTCTGGGTGCATAACGGCCTGGTATGGCAACTGCTCTGCCCAGGACCGTAAGAAACTACAGAAGGTAGTGTGCACAGCTGAGACCATCACGGAAGCCAACTCCCCATCTGTGGACTCCACTTACACGGCTTGTTGCTGCGGAAAGGCAGCCAACATCAAAGACCCATCGCACCCTGGTAAAGATCTCCCACAACCTCTTCTGTCAGGCTGAAGATACAGAAACCTGAACACATGCACCAGCAGGTTCAGCTTTTTCCCAGCCGTTGTTAGACCAATGAATGGACTTTCTAGCCTCAAATAATGCTGATCTTGCTAACATTGATCTCGCCTTACCCATGCCCTGTGCAATGTAACCTGTATGCCTCTGTCTAAGTCTTTTTGATCTGTACATCCTTTGCTTACTATGATCTGCCTGTAAACAAAGCTTTTCACTGTACTTCAGTATATGTGACAATAAATTAATTAATAATCTTCAAACTTCCAATCGGTTCATCTTGTGATGGGTTAGCCACGACCAACAGCCTGCTTGCATAATCCCCAATGAATGGTCTGGAATCATATGTAAGTCAGACTGAATAAGACTAGCAGATTTCTTTCCCTAAAGGGCATTAGTGAATGATACAGATTTGTACAACAATTAGCGTACTGAGACCAACATTTTTATACTCCCAGATTTATTCATCTAAATTCCATTGGTGATGGGATGTAAGCTCCCGTCCCCAAAACATTAGCCTGGGCCCTTAGATTACCAGCTTAGAGGCATTACCACAATACCATCCCCTCTACCCTAAATTGCCACCTTATTGTATTCTGCGCTGAAGACAGTATGGGATGATGCCACATTCCCCTGTGAAATATGGTAACCGTCACACTGCAAGTTAATACTTTCAGGTTAAAACTAATATAGGATTTATTTACTAACAAAACAATTACACTAAAATAGAAAAACACATTAAGAAGCTGTGATGTAATACACCACCTAAACAAAATTCCCAAAACTTCCAAAATCAAAATAAAAAAAAAGTTCAAAATCTCATGGTCCTTTTCAGAAAGGTCTGATTGATTCTCTGAAGGTTATGAAAGGGCTTGATCCTTCATGAAGTGCCTCCTTAACCCCTTGGTTGATTGAAGCAGTGTCCAGAATGGTACACAGGACCATGGCAGCTACTCAGATAGATGAATAATTCTAGTTATTTTAATCCATTAGTTCTGCTGTGTTACAGTGGGAGCTCTGACTCAGAGGTAGGGATGTTACCATTGCACCACAACAACCTTCAATGTCTGGTGTGATTCTGATGTTAAGCAGTCTCATTTGATCATATTCTGTTCAATGGTCAGACATTTGATGTACAATACACATCTAAACATACAAGCTGGTTCGTTGTGAATAGTTAGTTCATGGCAATTTCATGGCCCTTTTGCTGTTAACGCTCTGATTACCCTCAAATATTGTCCAGGATTAAAACCAATGAATTTATTTACAAATATTATAATTGCTGAAAAACAGAAACTGTTAATGACTTACCTGACTCAAATTATTTTAGTATTTTAAGAAAATGCATGTTGTTTCCTTCATTTAGTTTGTGGATTCCTCTTCAGTAACTTTGCAAAGGAGGGTGTCACCTTGCAATATCTTGCAAAGGTTAAAACTTTGAAGAACAACAAATCTATTGGTAACCTGTTACACAGGAATTTAGTCAGAGAACGGAGATTGCGGTGTTAGTTGTCCAGGGAGTTAAGGAGAGGGAGACCAGGAAAGTATGGGAAGCTACAGCGAGTACTGACTAGTGATGAATTGTTTCTTTTCCTTGTGAGATTTGTATTCTGAATGCTCCTGTGCTAATCTGTTGAAGGATCAGTAATCTTGCATAATGGTTTGATATCCCTCTGGATTTGATTAGGTTTATGCTCATGCAGGAGCAGTGCATGCAGGGAAGGTATACATAGCCTGTGGAAGAAGTGGCAGAAGTTACTTGAAGGAGCTGCACTGCTACGATCCAGAGGCAAACCAGTGGGAAATGAAGGCCAGTGCCCCTGTGGAACGGGCTTGGCATGGAATGGCTGCAGTCCGAGGCCAGCTTTACCTACTCGGTGGCAGCAACAATGCCAATGGATACAGGCAGGACGTCGTGCAGGTAAGCTTTGAGCAAGGTGGGATGTTTCTGCTTTTGGGCTTCTACCTCCTCGTCACCTAATCAGCTTGATGTGCAAGGTTGGAATGGCTGGGATTTACAATAGCAGAGAGACGTTAAAAATGGTGATGTCTCAGCCCTTTGGAAGATGTCACGGATGACAAAAGCCACCTATTTTACAAGACTTCTGCCCTCTTGTACATTCTTCATTTTAAATGCTTAACCTTTTGGCAGTTGCATTTTTAACTGCAGAAGTCCTAAACACAAATTCCCTCACTGAGTTTGTCCAACACTCTACACCCTCTCTTACCTTAAAATCTGCCTGTTTTACAACCTGTCATAATACTCCGCAAATTTTGTTTGATAACATTCCTGTGAAGCGCCTTGTGGCATTTGACTGTATTAAAGGCACCATATAAATTCAAGTTCTTGCTGCTGAATGAATTGTGCCTCTTGCTGACAACACTCACTTTTGGCTTTGTTGAGGCTGCCAGTTAGCCTGGCTCAAACCAGCAGCCATTCTTGGAAACAAGGCACCATTGCTGCTTTGAAATTGCTTTTGTATCAGTTGTAGTGGTCTGTGAAGTGTTACGCTATTAGTTTGTGCCCTGCTTGTTCATACTGCTACTACCTGCTTTTCTTCCTGTTGTGTCTGTGAAGGTTTCCTGTTACAGCCCTGAGCGAGACCAGTGGTCAACGGTTTCCGAAATGCCCTTTGGTCACGGAGAGCCAGGCATTGCTGTCTTGGATGACAGAATCTACATCCTGGGCGGGAGGTCACACGACCGTTACACACGCACTGACTACGTCCACATATACAACGTGGCAGAACACTGCTGGGAGCAAGCTCCGGATATTGAGTGTGCCAATTCCGGCATGTCCTGCTGTGTCCTGACCCTCCCGAGACAACTGGTGGAGGACTGGGGGAGTCCGACTCCCCGGAAACATTCAGAGCGTGCCTGCCGCCGTGCCTACATGCTTCCGGAAGTGGTTGGCCTATCTGACTTTGAGGAATTCAGTTCCAGTGAAGACTGAACGTTGGGTTAAACAGGCCATACTATTCAACCTTTCTGTTCTTAATGTGGCGCAACCTATGGATTACCACTTTGTCCCTTTTGTTTCTTTTCTCTGTGTTCTCAGCCTTGCTACTGAAGGTTCTGCTTTGTGCAGGGGCATTGCAGAGGGGCTAGGGGATTGTGAAGGTATCACAGGAACAGGCAGTTTCTCCTCACCTTCCCTCATGTTACCTTATCTAAGTGGCTGCTCTTGAGCAGACAAGTGTATGTTGACAAGTGTCGGATCTTGGAGAAGCCATTGCCTCTAAACCTGACCATGTCATGAGGCTACAACAGAATCCTTGACACCACCACTACCCCTTCTAATCTGTGTTAAATGTAAAAATCCAAACCAAGAATTGCTGTCTCAGTATAGGAAATGTATCATACCTAGCACTCTATGATTTACATGAGTTTATACCAAATCTTACATCACTGGGGAACTTTATTTAATCAGTTTTCTTCCTTCAGTATTAGGAAGTCCAGCTGTAAGCTAGACAATAAATCGAGCAATATCTGTCTCTCATACTCAAACTTTTCATTCCCATTTAATGATACTGCTTTGATTGGTTCAGCCTTGTGAACAGAACATTAGAATCTTCTCAAATAAAAGCAAATTACTGCAGGTGCTGGAAATCTGAAGTAAAAAGAGAAAATACTGGAGAAACACAACAGGTCTGGCAGCATCTGTGGAGAGTAAAACAGAGTTAATCCTTTGAGTCCAATATTACTCTTGATCCTGTAGTGATGAAGTGATATTGAACTTAACATTAGCTCTGTTTCATTCTCCACAGATGTTACCACACCTATTGAGCTTCTGCAGCATTTTCACTTTTAGTTAGAGTCATCTCCCTGCACTCTCACTTTAATTATATTCATTCCTTTTTTCTCTTCCTTCCCAGGACTCCAGAGTTACGGATCCCCACACTTCCCTTAGCTTTCTCATTCCCCTACGCAGCACAAAAAAGATCCAAGCTTTCAGTCTTCCCCGGTTCAGAAGCTGGGTGGGTTCAGCTCCCACCCTGAAGACATTAGCACATGGTGCTTTATTCTGAATGGAGGGAGCGCTGCATTGACAGCAGTGTGTCATTCATTGAGCTCAAACCAAGTTTCTGTCTGTTGTCAGGAGAGCTATTAATCTGTCCCTGTAAAAATGGAATAAAAAGATCTTCTGGCCCTGTTTTGAAGAGCCAAGATGTCCCTGGTATCCAGGTCAATATTTTCTCCTTCAACAAATATCTGATGTCCTGACAGTTATCACATTGCTGCTTTGGCTGCTAGATTTCTGACATTACAACGATAGAATAGAATAGAATCTCTACAGTGTGGAAACCGTTTGCACTCCATTGGCTGTGACGTGTTTCAGAGCATTCTGTGGTGCGAGTTTTTATTGAATTGATTGTATTTTTTCCATACCATTTCACTGTTTCCTTCACACAAGGTCTTCTGTGCCACCACTTTGCTGTTTTTCACGGCAAACAGTCAGTGATGAGATTGCTGACTTGTACTCGTCAGTGTTGACAAGGTCCAGTTCCCTGCCCTGCTCCAAAAAATAAAACCGCATTCTAACTCACCCTAGGTTGACAAATGGAATATCTAGAGTAACTCCCATCCTCATAATACAGTAACTACTCCTTTAGCTCAACATTCACTTTTCTTGCTCCTGCGAAGTGCCTTGGGATCCATGTCCACATTCAAGGTGCTATATATATGTAAGTAGCTAAGGTAAACTGGGTCTGAAGTGATTATTATACTAGAAGTCAATTTATTGACTTGTTTGCGGGGTTTAAAGCACATAGTTCATGCATGGTTTTCTTCTCAAATTTGCATTCTCCATGAGCGATCCCACTAGAGATTGCTTTACCCCATTTCCATGCAGACATGTCAACTCTTTCATGCTTTTTATGGGTGGCACAAATTTGCGGATCATCTTCCTAAAACCAAGCCAAACCTGTGAGCTGACTGTTATGTCATTTGCCACCTCTAAAGATTGATGGATTTTACATCAAGGTATATCTGACTGGATAAACATGACTGCATTTTTGGTAAAAGTCTAATCTAGAGATTCGAGTAAAGAACGGTTTAAGTGAGAAAAGATTGTAAGGATCTGGGAAGAGCTGGGAGATCTGTATGTGTTTGGATAATGCATGTTATTCGCTTCGAAAGACCTTCTTAAATGTGTGAAGTTCTGATTTTATCAAAGGCTAATCAGCTGGTGATGCCATGAATATGAGGGGGGAAAGGTTTTATAGAATTCTTTGAATCATGAAGCTGTTGGAGCCTTGATATAGGGTGAAATTTATTTTCCATTTTACACACATTGGAAACAGTGCTCATTTTGTTTTAACCTATAACCTACTCTGCTGTAATACATGCAACAATAAACATAACTTATATTTAAATGAGTGTTTAATCTCCGTCTTTGCAATCCTTACACTGATTCAGAATATTATCTTGATGCGAGTGTATCTGACTTAACAGTTTGTTTAATAGGAAGGCAGATAATTAGCTGTATGGTGATAGATTGGGAAAGGGGGAGGTGCAGTGAGACCTGGCTGTCGTTGTACATCAGTCACTGCAATATAAGCATTGCTGGTGCATCAGGCAGTGAAGAAGGCGAATGGTATGTTGGCCTTCATAGCAAGAGGATTCAAGTACAGGATCAGGGATGTCTTGCTGCAACTGCACAGGGCCTTAGTGAGACCACACCTGGAGTATTGTGTGCAGTTCTGGTCTCCTTATCTGAGGGCGGATGTTCTGGCCACAGAGGGACTGCTACAAAGATTTATCAAACTGACTTCTAGGATGGCAGGACTGATGCGTGAAAAGATACTGGATTGGTTAGGATTATATTCACTGGAGTTTAGAAGAATGAGAGAGGATCTCATTAGAAACTAATAACAGGACAATACAGAATAAATGCAAGAAGAGATAGCAAGAACTGCATATGCTGGAGTCAGAGTCAACACAGTGTGGGTTGGAGGAACACAGCAGGTCAGGCGGCATCAGAGAAGCAGGAAAATCATGGTTTCGGGTTGAGACCCCTCATCAGAATCTTCTGAAGAAGCGTCCTGACCTGAAACATCGACTTTCCTGCTCCTCTGACACTGCCTGGCCTGCTGTGTTCCTCTAGCTCTACGCTGATAAATGCAAGAAGGATCTTTCTGATGACTAGGGAGTCCAGAACCAGGTGTCACTGCCCATGGATATGGGTTAGGCCATTTAGGACTGGGATGAGGAGAAAGTTTGTTACCTAGACAGTGGGATTCTCTGTCATGGAAAGTGGTTAAAGCCAACACAATGTTTTCAGGCAGAAATTAGATATAGTTATTAGGGCAGAAGGGAGAAAGCCGGAACATGGTGTTGAGTTGGATGATGAGACATGATAATATTAAATGGTGGAGCAGGCTTACAGCGTCTACTCCTATTTATGTCTCTGACAAAGAAAGCCATTTGGTTCCAAACATAGTTAAATTCTGAGTGATGATATAGGATGGCATCATTCAGGCACTTGGCCAGGTGTGTGATCCCCTGACAGATTTGGAGACACTGTATGTTGGGCTTCAGTATTCAAGGATTGACATCTCTGTTTTGTAAGAGATGCCAATGTCCACAGAGACCACCCAAATAAACCAAAAGCAAGAACTCCCTCGCTTTACAGAGTCACAGACATCCTGCGTTCACCTCCCCACCTACAGACTTGAGCATACATTCCAAGTGATGCTCAAAGGCAGAAAGGAAGAATTGCACTTTTGGAAGTGTCTTATTTCGGACAAGATCAAACTGTGATCTAATTTCCCTTAAAGGTGACATTAAAGATCCAACAGCTCTTATTTTGAAGCAGGGAAGTTCTCCCCATTATTCTGACCAAAGTTCCCTCTTGCTGCATGAAAGAGCTTCGAACAGTGAGATGCTTCAGAGTGACAGAGCTGTGGGTGGGGGGGAGAGAGACCGTGGAAAATACCCCAGCAGTGGGTTGGCCTGTGAGGAGAGGGGTGGTGTGTTTGAACTAAATGAAAGTGATGGAGGCTCAGGATTCAGGAACGTTTACGTCAGCCTAATCCTATTTCTTTACCAATCACAGTTGGGGGCTTTGTTGTCCTTGTCCCTAATCCATGAGTGTAGTTATATTGCCCATGTAACTGCAGTGACTGAGATCAGATATCTTGGTGCTAACAGTGTTGGGACTTTTCTGGCGGCTCCTAATTTGCAACGTTTTACCAGTCAAGCAATCTGTCATGAGTTCAGCTTAACAGTTTCTTCCACAAAAGCAAATAGCTGCATCTGAAAAGAGTAACAACTTCACGCTCTGTGCAGGTGAAATAAAACCCAGGCGAATTTATTTCTTTCATATTGTTGCAGCTTTCTCAGGCATTGCGATACAGAACCAAATGGCTGCTACAAAGCACTAACTTTATTTACTCATGACCTCTTATGCCTGATAACGGACCCTTAAATAAGTGTGGTCAGGTGAGACATTTTCTCTTCCTATTGTGCTTTTATTTGTTCTCTTTTAGGGACTGGGTATTTCTTTATTCACTCATAGGATGAGGGCATCACTGGCCAGGCAGTATTTATTGCCCATCCGTAATTGCCCCAAGGGCAGTTCAGAGTCAACCACATGGCTGTAGGTCTGGAGTCGCATGTAGGCCAGACCAGGTAAGGATGGCAGTTTCCTTCCCTAAAGGACATTAGTGAACCAGATGGGTTTTTCCAACAATTGACAATGGATTCGTGGCCATCATTAGACTCCTAATTCCAGATATTTTATTTAATTCAAATTCTACCATGTGCTGTGGCGAGATTAGAACCTGGGTCTATCAACAGTCCAGTGATAATACCCTGGAGAGGCGATAGCCCAGTTGTAAACGGGACAAAGGCATTATTCAGCAATATTGCCCTTTCTCTTGCACTGCAGATACTTGGAAATCTTTTAACAATTAATCCCAATGCTCAATATCCAAAGGTGGAATGCTAACCGTGCAGTGCGATAAGGTGATTTCTCTCAATGCCGTAACCTGTAGAAATCCTGATCTACTGCAAATTAGATCTGTGTGGGAGACAGTGCAGAAAGGATGAAAGGAATGGTTCCAGGGAGGAAGGTCTTCAATTACGTTGAGAAACTGGAGCTCGTATTCTTGGAGAATACATTTGGAGACAATTCGATAGAGATGTTCAGAATGAAATTAAAAGGAACTGTACCTATCAGCACAAGGGAGCCAGAGGACCATAAGGTGACTGACATAGAACCAGTAGTTTAAAAAAGGGAAACGTTTTTTGTGCTCCTGAGCGATTCAGATTTGGATTGCATTGCCAATGTGTGGCAGACAAATTTGTTTGTCTCTTTCAAAAGGGAATTAGATCATTATCTGATAGACTGAATGGCATCCTCTGTGCTGTAATCCTTCCATGAAAAAATTCTGCATTTATGTGACACCTTTCATGAACCCTTTCTTTATTTGTATGATGTGGGTGTTTCTGGGTCATTTGTTAACAATATTTGGTTCTACATATTAACAAACAATCCAGGGATATATTTTTAGATTTTGTCATGTGTACATAAGTACAAGAATACAGTGCAAAGTATATAATGTCGCTACACATGGCACCATTTTAGGTAAGAAATGATAGTTAAAAAGTTAATCATTATTTCATAAAATAGAAAAAAATTTACATTAAAGTCTTTCATAGTTTAGACTAGGAACATGAATAAGCTAAAGGTTCAACGGTTTTTGATGAGTCCTCCACTTACTGCTCTCTGGGAGATTTCAGCTGTCTGTTCTCGTCACTACTGCAGATCCACTAGCATGCTGAGCTGAGACACTGCCATGAGCTGCTGAGAGACCAGGCCTGGGACTTGTCATGAACTGCCAAGACAGCAGGCTGGGACGTGCCAGGAGCCACCGAGCGGATATGGGAATAGTGAAGAAAGTTGATGTTGATGATTAACCACAATCTTGTTGAACGATGGAGCAGGCTTAAGGAGCTAAATTGCCCAATCCTGCTCCTTTGGTTATGTTCTTATCCCCAATCACCTTTGAGAATACGGTGGTGAATTGCCTAGTTGACAAGTGAGTAGCTGTCCAGATTATTTCTGTGGGTTTGTAGATATACATATGTTTATTGTTTGTACTGTTTGAAGACATCCAGACTTACCAACATTGGTACACACAATATTCCATTTTGCACACGGATGGAAAATAACACTGACTAAAATGATTTGTCTGCAGTGAGAATCTTTATTGTGCACATTAACAGACTATTCTGCTGTAACTAGCTTTTAACAACTACATCAGAACAAGAAAGAATCTATTGTCTGTGAAGCATTTTGGGACATCCTGTGATTGTGAAAGTAGGTATATGAACGGTTCTGGTACACTCCTGTTGGTTCAGTCTTAGCTGGCTGTTTGCAATGGGTTACGTTTATCAGCAGGCTTGTATCACATTTTGATGTTTTGCAGCTGTGTTGTCCAATATGTGTAGCTGCATCAAAAATTGGCAATATCGTGCTAAGTGAAGCTTAATCTGCCTTTCCGTAACTGAGTTACTGAGCTGGACAGTTGACTTGGGTACTGTTCCACTCAACCACATCCTTGCTGATTCTGCATCGAGCTCTTTGTGCACTGACATCTGCTTCAGAAAGTGGAGTGCTTGGACCAACCTGAGTCCAGAACCAGGGCTTTCAGCCGTCAAATAGGTCAGTTTCCCCAACTCCAGCCACCCTAGTTAACCCCTCGTTAAACTCTCAGACATTTACAGCATAGAAGTGAGCCATTCAGCCCAATGTGTCTGTGCCAGTCAACAAAAATCTGTTTTGACTGCACCATTTTTCAGCCCACAGCCCTGGAGGCTACACCAGCACAAGTGGCTATCTAGGTGCTGCTTATAATGTTTGTGAATTTCTTACTCGAGCACTCTTTCAGGCAGTGAACGCTAGACTCCAAATGAAAACATTTCTCAATTCTCCTCTGACCTGCAACAGTTATACACCAAAACATCCTCAATGTACACACAGCACATTCCTAAGCAAAGCACTTTGAGGTCTTGCCCTCAGTACTTATGTGATTAGCTGAGGCCTGTCTCTCATTAGAGAAAGGCAGAGGTTTAACCAGAGGGTCAGCATGCCTCAGGCGAGGGGAGAGGTTGAGAATGGAGTGGCCAACACTTTGCTGCCTGATTTCCAATCTTATGGAAAGCTCCCTTGTACAAAGAGAACAGTCATGTTCAAGTGAGAAAGGTAGTTGCAGCTGGATAGTCTACCACTGTGCACAATAAAGATTCTCAGCATGGACAAACAACTATGGCAATAAGTTCCTGATGGGTGGGTGAGAGGCACCTTTCGACCTATAAGAGGGGGAAAAGCCTTTAGTCTGGAACTATTACCAATGATGTGGTTTCTTGTTACCAGAGCCCATCACCATGGTTTCTTCTTCAAGAAGCCAGTGTAGTTTTTATTTTCTGTTACCAGTGCCAACACGCTGGTTATCCGTTACACGTATTGCAAAGTTGGTGCACCCCTCCAAATTCAGTTTCTTTTGCATCCACAAATGTTCAACAAACAATGTTTATAGCAGGAGTTGAAATCACAAAATGAAAAGGTTAAATTAGGTCAATAACATACTGGTTTAGTAAACTTTGCTTCGAATAATTGGGCATGTGGCAAAGTTTTTTACCTTTTCAATAATCCTTCCAATCACTATTATTTTCCTATGTTCTCCTCGTCTCTATGTGAGCTTACCTACGTGTCTTTCTAGTCCTTTTCATTCATTTGAATGACATTGTAAAGGTTATTATTGGGACTCAGATGATGAGTAACTCATCGTATATGTTACTTAATTTGTCAACTCAGACCCGAATAGTGTCCAAGTCTTGCTGCATCCGCATCGACTACTTCAGTATCTGAGCAGCTGAAAATGACATTATGTAATCATCAGTGAATGTCCCCACTTCTAAACTTTTGATGGAAGAAAGGTGACTGGTAAAGCAGCTGAACATGATAGGACTTGGAAGGGCTGAGTGGCCTACTCTTGTTCCTATTACAGTTTGCCATTAGATGTTAGGGAGGCTTAAGGAAGCTGATTAAATATTTAACATGTTGACTTTCATTTAACATTGGTTTTAATTTTCCAATGTCATTAGTTATTTCCCAATCTGAACCCTGAAGCTAATCTTATTCAGAGGAAGGGAGACAGAAATCAGGAAGCTATAGGCCACTCAGCTTAATATCTGTTCTCGGGAAAATGTCAGAAACTATTATTAAAGACACGATAACAGGACACTTAGATAAGTTCAAGGTAATCAGGCAGAGCTAACATGATATTCTGTCAGAGAGAAGTCATGTTTAACTAATTTGTGTTTGGAGTTCGTTGAAAAGTAACTTGCAGATAATGGGGAACCAGTGGATGTATTTTAGATTTCCAGAAGGCATTTGATAATGAGCCATATCAAAGGTTAATGTGGAAAATAAAAGCTCATGATGTGGGGGCAATATATTGACCTGAATAGATGGATAACTGGCTAACAGGAAGGAATGGGTCTTTTTCAGGCTGACAATTGGTTCCCACCAGGGTTAGTACTGGAGCCTCAACTCTTCACAATTTATAGGAATGACTCAGATGAAGGTATCAAAAAATGTGGTAGCTAAATTCGCTGATGACACAAAGTCAGAAAGTGAGTTGTGGAGAGGAGATAAAGGAGCCCTTAAAGGAAAACAGGTGAAATGAATGGCTAAAGATCTGGCAATTGGAGTATCATGTGGGGAAAATGTAAAATTGTCCATTTCGACTGAAAGAATAAAATAAAAGCAGATTATCGAAATGGTGAGAGGTTGCAGATTCCGAGATGCAGTGGAATCTGGGTGTCCTAGTGCATGAATCACAGAAGGTTAGCTTGCAGCTACAGCAAGTAATCAGCAAAACTAACAAAACGTTGTGTTTATTGTGAGGGGAATTGAAGGTCAAAGTAGGGAGGTTATGCTTTTAGTTAAACAGGGCATTGGTAACGCTACATCTGGGGGACTGTGTGCAATACCGGTCGCCGTACTCAGAGAAGGATGTTAATGTGTTGGAAGCAGTTCTGAGAAGGTTTACTAGACTAACACCTGGAATGAGTGGATTGCCTTATGAGGGGAAGTGAGACTGGCTAGATTTGTCTGAGTTTAGAAGAGTCAGAGGGAACCTAATTGAAACATCTAAGGTCCTGACAGGATTTGATTGGGTGAACGTGGAAAAGATATTTCCTTTTATGGATGAATCTAAAGGGGGGTGGGGTGTAGTTTAAAACCCAAGGGTGCGCCCATTTAAGACCGAGATAAGGAAACAGCTCTTCTCTGGGGGCTGAGGTCTTTAGAATTTCCTTCCTCAAAAGGCACTGGATGCAGAATGTTTAAATATTTTTAAGGCAGAGGTAGATACTCTTGATTACCAAGGGGATGAAAGATCATCAGGAATATGCAGGAATGTAGAGTTGAAAAAAAATAGATCAGCCATGATCTTATTGAATGGTGGAGCAGGCCTATTGTTGTTCCATTTTTGTATTAGTTTGCCATTACAAGATATTAGTGAGGGTTAAGGACTTTGGTTATCTTCTGTAAAAACGATTGAAGGTTTTAGAATTTTGAAGGGATTTTTAAAACTCCTGCAATATCCATGGTTTATCAGGATGCAGAGCTATTCCCAGGTACCATAAAACATTAAACTGCAGCCACACGGTACCACCTCTGAGCCCACCTGCACAATAACTTCAGCAAATTCTTAGCAATCACTGCTTTTTGCAGAGCAGGAACATACACAGCACATTTATTTATCGAGGTTTAACACAGTGGGTAAAATTCATTCTCCAAGTCTGGAAAGTGAGCCATTTCAGACTATATTTCCCAACAGTATTTTGCAAGTTCACATCTGAACCTAGGTGCTTGCCTACACCTGCTGCCTTCTTCATTCAAAATGGAGCATGTTAAAAGATTTTAGAAATTCTGGTAATATTGCAGATACACTCCTTGTAGCTCCCCCTTCCTGAGGGGTGGGGAGTTCAAAACTAAAGGGCACAATTTTAAAGTGAGAGGAGAAAGATTTAAAAAGGGACCTGAAGGGAGAATGGTTTGTATACAGAATTAACTGCCAGACGAAGTGGCAGATGCAGGTACTGTTACAATATTTAAAAATGATTTGAACAGGTACACAAATAGGAAAGACTCAGGGGGACATGGGCTAAATGGAGGCAAATGGGATTAGTTTTGTTTGGGAAACCTGCTTGGCATGGACATGTTGGACCAAAGGGTCTGTTTCTGTGTTGTATGACAGTGTGTTTGTGTGTGAGAGAAAGACACTGATAGCAACTCAAGGTTAGCAACACCATAAAGAGGGGCAGAACAAGACTAAAAGAATTATGGCTGCTGAGAATTCGTACTCTTTTAACAAGATGTAAACAGAAAAGTCAAGAGTTAATTAATATTTCTCCTCAGTTTTTACTGAAGACAGAATCATGGATGCTAAGGAAATAAGGGAAACAATTGGGGATGTTTTGGACCACATACACAATACCAAAGAGGAGATGTTTGCAGCCTTAAAGCGCATTAAGGTGGATAAATCCCCTGGGCCTGATCAAGTCCATCCGTGGATGCTGTGGGAGGATAGGCAATAAGTTGCAGAGGCCCTTGCAGAGATTTTTCCTTCATCTTTAGCCACTGAAGTATATGGAATGGGCTGCCAGAGAAAGTGGTTGAGGCAGGTACAATAGCAACATTTAAAAAACATGGATAGTTACATGGATGAGAAGGGTTTAGAGGGATATGGACCAAATGCGGGCAACTGGAACGAGCTGAATGGGCACCATGGTCAGCATTGGCCATTTTAGGCCAAAGAGCCTGTTTTCATGCTGTATGACTCTATGACTCCAAATCAAGTCCACTCGACACTAGCCCTATCAGGCACTCCAGGTAAAAACAGTAAAGCTCACCCTATTCTTGAAATAGAAAAGAAGTTTCGTCCACTCTTTGGAAATCAGCTTTGTGAACTATAAGCCAGCAACTTGCTTCTAGGCTGTGGGGGATACAAAAGATATAGTGATGTCTAACAAATATCCTTAATTCTGGCCCAACCCCATCTTGATTGTTCTCTGCATCATTAATTGCCCCCAGACAGCTCATGCGTTGGCAGAAGTGACATAAAGCTGTGGGTGGCAGTTTGTTTCACACAACACAGCCCCATCCTGACAGGAAGTTCAGGAACCAGAACCGTTCTCGTCCAGTGAATGCATGAACATTGACTACTTGACTTTACATGTGACCACTTTAACGAGACATTTGCTTGTCAGTATTAAACACCAGGACCAAATTATTAATGAGTAGGCTAATTCAGAGGCTGGCAATGGGACAGCAACATAGGCAAAGCACCTCTGTGTGACCAAACAATCACAACAGCTGCTACTGTTAAACGCCACAAAGTTCTCCAGGACACAATGCCTGTGGGTTGGAAGCAGGACACCCTTTTTCTGGATGAAAATATTCCCGAAACCTCGGTTCCAGCATTGACACAAATTGCAGTTTATACTGATATTCACAAGGCTGAGGAACAAGAACTGGACACTTGGAATGGTTCAGTATAAATGATCTGCTGAATTACATAGTCAAAAAGATCAGGTGGTGTCAGGTCTGATTACCAACCTGATTGCAAATAACCGGTTCATTACTTCTCTTAACCCTCCAATTTAGTCCCCTCGTGAAAAGAGCCAAAACTAATAATTGAGCTCAAACTATAATTTATATAGGTGCACTGACTATTGTCCATTCCCTTGCTTCAATGTTTGTGTTTGATCTCTCTCAACGTCACCAATTGTGAAGGCCAAAACAGAACTAACGACCATGTCCGCAATCTGTTGTTCTCTGTGACACTCTCTCTTCTCCCAACAAATCTTACTGAAATTTGGGAATACTTTTTGAATGGAAAGCCAAATTTAGAGCTCCTTTAAAAAACTGAGTTCAAAGTGTTTCCTGTTAAAAATCTTTACCTTTTTAGATTCACTGCTGCTTTGGAAATACCTTCAGGAAGAAAGGAATATAGCGTTGTAAATTGGAACAAATTCAGATGGCTCAGTAAAATAATAATATGGTTATAAAATCGGATTTAACTCCATTTTATTGTAACAGTTTTAGACAAAACAGCCCCAATGCCATTTCAAACCATTAGCATCAATTTCAGGTTCAGCATCAATTTTTAAACACCCCAAAGATATTTGTTAAAAAATCTTCAAATGTGACCAAAAATATCAGGGACAGGGTAGGGTGGGAACAGAAAATGCAAATCACAACTGAACAGATAGGAAGGTGTTGAGGTTAAAGTGAGAGATATTAGATGTGCTCTCCAAGACACAGCAGGCAAACATCGCAAAGCGACATACGAGAAGCTAACCACAGGCAGCTCAGAGGCTGAGGCTGTGACTGTTGAGCCAGGAAGAGCAGTGTGCAAACCACTTGCACTCAAAGCACCAGCTCTCTGCCTGCCACTGGCTTTTACCCTCTATACACTGTCCATTCTGAGCTGCAAAACAAGGTCCACCTGCTTTCACACAAGCCAAATAAATAGACCAAATAGTCTCCTTTCAGTTCCATACAAAGAAACAGTTCTCCCTAAATATATATCCTAAATACTCACTACTGATTGATTATCATTGCTGCTTGTGAATTGTTTTAATGAAGTTTCATAAAGGTTCACCTACACTCACCAGGGTCACAGCACCAGAGAACAGGCGGAGGGGCTGAAGGCAATTGCCACTTGAAACAAATGGAAGATATTTCCAAGGCAGTGGCCAGTATCATGGGATACAGGGCTGTGGCTCAAAAGCATAAGTGAGTTTGCCCACAGCTCTGCAGAGCAGAGGTAGAGCTAAAATTAGCTCAGTTTTAGCAATGAGTCAAATTGTGACTGAACATAATGCCACAAACTAAAAGGTGCATCTGTCATGGCAAGAACAGATAAGACAAGACTTTTTAGCAGCCTGTGGTTTTAAGGGGCTCAACATCAACACTTGATATCAACTGTGCAATAGCAATTACTTTTCGTCACTGCATTCTACAACATGGGTTAGAGATAGACTGAGGTAAAACAAAAAATATTTTAAATTGAGTTGTTTAGATCGGTGTTTCCTTCTCAACTTAACCAAATTGTCTGATGGATGCTGCCTTCCAATTACCATATGAATTGTGAACTTTTCTGCAGAGTTCACTAGAAGCCCTGTCCTAATTCCTGAGTTCACACAACTCAAGTAGTACTGGGTGTATCAAACATAGCCTGTTCTTCGTATTTTCTTTTTTACCTTTCTTCTAATGTCCAAATCGGTTTCATCCACAGCTAAAGACCGTGGAGGGGAGGAGATGTGAATTATTGTCAAATTTTATTCATTCTGTACATTCATTATCCAAACACTGGCTTCAACAATGGAGCATTTCTATATTTGACCAAAAATAAAAACTAAGAAAATAGATATACCCCTCTGTGAAACCTGCAAATGCTATAATACTGTTAATTTCTGAAACATAAACCATGCACCCCAAAACACTCCAGTTTAGCATATGGCATTTTATAGATATAACTGGGGCTTGCGAGTACTTTACACTTCTAGACGCTTGCATTTCCACACACTAGATTTATTTAATGAAGTGTTAGACATGATCTGTACTGTACACAGGCAAAAAGCTCCCATTCCCAGAATGTTAAACAAAATGCATTAATTATTCTCCTGGAACAGACAGCACAAAGCTTTCTACAAAAATAAAAGAGACTAGCATGCATGGAGGTCACAGACAAACATTTCAATAGTTTTCTTAAGCTATTAGCAACTATTAAAAACCTGTTGTGAACTTGCTGTGCTGTAAACAATATTTTATTGGCGACAAATGCAGTGGGAAGGCAGGCAAGTGATGCAGGCTGAGTACACGCTCACCCTTCACAGTGCGATTCATTGCTTGACTCACTGCGCGACGTTTACAAGAGGCACAGACATGTGTTTTATTTCCTTCCTGTAGTGCACGAGCCTGGTTACAATATTATGGAAGCTGTTAAGCTAAAGGAGGAAGAGAAGCGGGCTAGGTACTAACAACCTGAAAGGGGAAACACTCACAAACCGGAACCGAATCAAAGGGTAAAGGGAAGGGAAAGGAAACATAGGGCATCGTTCATTCTCACAAGGCATTTCTGGCAACCAGACAATTTAAGGAGTCCAGTGTAACAGCTTGGCAAGCAAGCCAAGGGAGCTATAGTGGTTTGACAAAGAAACAAAGAACGGAACAGGACACAAACCTAGTTGCATTACCGAGTTACAAAACTGAGGCATATTCAAAGATTCTGTAATAAAAACCTTTGCGTCAATACTGCTGAATCACAGTTGTTCCCACAACCCTGGATCTATTCAGTTAACTGAAGAGCTCAGCAAGGCAAGATGTGGAAAGGAAGGCAAATTAAAAAAAAGTGTTAGTTCCAAAAGCTCTGAAGCCACAATGTGGTAGCCCCTATACAAACACGAATACTAAAAGTCACCTTCAAAAAGTAACCAGGACAGCAATATCTATCCATCTCAACCCGTCCCACTCATACAGCGAGCGTTTTTATTTTAGGCACTAGATGCATACTTTGGTTCAATGGTGAACTGACCTCAGGACATTTGTCTGGTTCTTCCCCTCCTCCCTCTCACTCCCTGTCCCATTTCACCACGCAATTTCCTCATTGTTCAGAAAATGCAATGAGCTTAAGGAAGGTGGAGTGTTCCAAGGTTTTGTTTTAATAACCAGTACTAATGGTGTACTATGAAAACAGTGCAAAATGAACACTGCTGAGCAGCCAGTTACAACAGCACACACTCGCCAATCATTCTTGGGAAGGGCCACTCCAAGCCAGAGTGAGAAAGAGAAAAAACTCTTGTGGATTTGTTATATACACAAGGTGACTAGATGAAATCCAGTTACTAGTTTTCCAATAGCGCAAAAACTTCCAATTGTCTATTCCTGGCAGCTACTGTATGCCTACCGGCCAGAATTGCAGTGGTGCTGCAGAGCTCAGCAACAGAGCAGCAAAAGGTAGAAACTATCAATTCCCCACAGCTAGGGGCAATAGCGATGGTGCTCCGTAAGTAAGTTTCAATCTTTCAAAGCAATTTATGTACAATTACTCCACAGGTATCATTTGTGTTGCCACTTGCACAGCAGCAAAGAGTCAGGGCCAATAGCTCAGTGAGTGCAGTTCCCCTCAGTAATCAGCTCGGTGGGGTGACAGCTTGTCAGCAGTGATTGACTTTAGTGTTGCACTGCGGGTGATAATGGTTTCCCCAGGGTGATTAAATAAAGCAGTCAGGGCACAGGTTTTCTAATATATAAGGCTTGAACATCTTCAGATGAATATTATACAAAACAGGGAAGCCCATTTCAATACAGATTACCTCAGAGACTTTTGGTAAAGAGTAGTTTGGAGAAGGGTCATGTCCTTACTCCAAGTATGCAATGCAAAAGAAAAATGCTTCAGCAAGCAAAAGAGAGGCGGGGGTGGGGGGAGTGGATGGAGGGACACAGACCAAAAAAAGCGGGAGAACAAACAAGGGAGGCGCAGAGGGGAAGGGAAAGGGTGCACATATGGGAGAGCGCAAGCAAGAAGGTGGAGAGAGAAAGGGGCGAGAGAGAAGGGACAGATGGGCGCGGGGTGGAAGGGAGTCGCTACAGGCGGAAGAATAATGGACGGTGTGGGGAGAAATGAAGAGGCAAGCGAAAAGGAGATAGAAGAGGCAAAATGTGGGGAGAGAAAGGGTTGGTAGATGAAGGGAAGAAAGAAAGGCAAAGGAAACAAAGGAGATACAGAATTGCAAGCAGATAAGAGAGAAAGGCACAGTTTGGTCATGGAGAGAAAAAGTGCTGATAGGGAGGCAGAAATGGCAAATGACAGAAAGACAGAAGTCATGAACGGGCAATTGAGAGGGAGAGGTCAATGTGGATTGTCAAGTGAGATAGAGAGAAAACACAGGCAGAAGTGTGAGAAAGAATGGGTGCAAAAGAAAACCAAGAGTGCACGCATGTAAGAAACCATCCAGTCTGCAAATGTAAGAGAGGTGAAACAATTCTCCAATCTGTAAAACACACTGCAACCACAGCTCCTCTCAATCCCTTTAGCCACCTGCAGCTGATGACTTGAGCTGGACACTGGCAGAGGTCTGATAAACTGTACAGGCTGAACAGGAGTCCACCAAAGGCAGCTACCCAATATTAAGCATTTTTACAGAAAAGCAGACTGAGAAACTGTTTGTAGAAACCAGTTCCAGAAGGAAAAGGCACTAATATCCCCATTCGAATATTTTCTGTCCATTAGCCAGATGTCTGAATCATTCTTGATTTTCTGAAGGTCATTCACTAAAACTGAACCTACTACCTCCATATTTAGATATGAAAAGGTTGTGCCTTACTCAATCACAAGCCAGTCATGTTGCAGATTACCTGCCCCCACAGCCCAGCCCAGTCCTTAAGGCTTGAGTTACCAATTTATCCTTGTGCCTCACTCAGGCTACAACTAGCAATCTTTCTGGATTGCCAAGTGTTAACAATTCTGTTCCTGTTTTCCCAGAGTGTTTCCTCTTTCAAAGCTCAATTTTTACAGGTGTTACAAAACTGTAAAAGTGACTTATTCATGATTGTTTTCTACAGCTATCTACCTGATTGTATCCAAAAAAAATTGTCTCGTCTACATATTGGATATGGCACCACAGACTAACATATATAGGCTGTACTCTGAACCATTTCAAATCATTCTTTTGAGTCCGATGCCTCAATTATTCACTCAGCTCCTTTACATTAAGTAAGCACTCAAGATAATAGCTGAGGCTAGATACATCTCGTCCCAGTAGCATCCCAAAATACCACAATTAACGAACTGGCAAGGGATCACCACATTTACATGCCTGTCGTAGGCAGGAGGAATATCCATCAGGCATGAGGGGTGCAGCCAAGTATACGCTCGGTTATCCCAGTTGGCTTCAAAATGTTTACTGAAGCATTAACTATCGTGGCACTGAGATCGAGACTGTCTCTCTCCCGTCCTTTACTCCATTTATTATTAGTAATCATGTAGCTTTAATGGTACGTGGGAAGAGCTCAGACAGAAACATTAAAATCCAGCAGGTAAGCAGATACTCAAAAATCCAACCGCGGTTCCATGGCAAAATGATGGTTTCCCCATTAGTCTGGAAGCGATGCACCGGATGTGATGCTGAAACCGTGTGCGATGAACAGGCAGATGGAGGTGACCACATGTAACCGGATCTCTGGGTCACTCGTTCTCTTCAGGGTTCTGGGGATCGAAGATCTGGACGTGAGTGAAAGGGAAGAGTCCTTGCCGTCCATTTACTTCACCCTCCCACTGGCCGCTGATGTTCATCCTGGTCACTTTCACAAGGTCACCAACCTGTGGGAGAAAGATAACCAGAGTTCAAGTCATCGCACAGAGTCAGAGCAAAGTGCCAGATAGAGAAGTGAACCCACCCACTGCTGTGGAACACAGCCATGTGAAGGAGACCCTTTTCTGGCTCATATCTACTGTTAAGTACCTCTCAACTAACACTCAAAATCAAAAAGGATTTTCAATCAATCCATTCGGAGATGTAATGACAGTCCACACAATTTAAGGTTCCTTAATTCAAACTGCCACCTGACAATCTAAACATGGAATTAGCAGCAAGCTATGATATGGCTGACCTATTTACATTGCTCAATTGAAATGACTATGTATTTCCAGGGTTTCGGTGCAAAAGGACAACTTTGAACCTTCAGGGGTAAATTACCACCAAATAAAACAAGCAAATACATTTTTGTTGTATCATCCTAACTCAATATTTAACATGTTTGTACCTGTACCCACACCCATGAGATGCTGACTGGTGTTAAAAGAACACACATGTTCTATCCACAAAAATGACCTGAGCTTCATTTCAACACACTGTGTTCCCTGGCCAACATCTCTGTCTCAGGCTTGGAGATAACGAGAACTGCAGATACTGGAGTCAGGACCCGAAATGTCAACTTTCTGCTCCTGATGCTGCCTGGCCTGCTGTGTTCCTGTCTCAGGCTTGCTGTAGTGCTCCACTGAAGCTTAGCACAAACTGGAAGAACAGCATCTCATTTTCTGCTTGGGAACCTTGCAACCTTCTGGACTGAGTATGGAGTTCAATAATTTTACAGCTCGAGCACCTTCTCCCATGTCCTTCCCCCAATGCCCCAAACACCAGACCTCGTCATCACATGGGTTGCTACCACAAACAACCCATTGATACCCACTAATAGCCCCCATTAACAACTATTTATCCTCCACGGCTGACTTTTACCCACTCCTTCTCTACCTCTCCAACTCCACCTATCGCTTACTCCTTCCCTCACCACCCCACCTCTTTTCTAGCATATGTATCAACCTTTGCCTAGCTACTACCAGTTCTGAAGGAGCTTCACTGGATCCAAAACATTAATTCTGCTTTCCCTCCACTGACGCTGCCAGACCTGCTGACCTTTTTCCAGCAATTTTTGATTTTGTTAGTGTTAAAAAGATGCTGATTTGGCAGGTACAGCACTTCTCTCAACCTTGAGTGCTGAGCTTCTTCTGTCAGTGCAACAGACCAACTTACTAGCTGTCTATTTTTAAAATATGAAAATACACAAACTATTCCACCATGGTTTGTACTTACAGGTCCTATCCCTGTACCCAGTCTCATCATCTACTTTAAACTTGGAATGGTGGTGGGGGCGGGGGGAAACAGGACAAAGAAGAGGATTATATAAAACCAGGATAAACTTCAGCAGTCCTCTTGGATGACTATCTATTGCAGTACGAGCATCATACCAGGTCTGTACTGTGTTCTCCATCCAAACCTTGTGGATCCCTTTATATCACCACCACCACATCCTTATTATCACATAAGAGCCACTAATCCTGAGGAACCACAAACACAAGAGGAAACCAGACACACAAAGATAACAAAGGAAACTAAAAAACAACACTCCTCAGAAAAGTGGCAAGGGGGTACTGTGACTCAGCTGAATATTAACCCTTGGTGTGCTGCTGATTGGTTTCAAGAGGCCAGGTATTTTACAGTGCGTTAACTCATCTCCTGGCCTCCCCAAAGCCTGGCCACCATCTAAAAGGCACAAGTGAGGAATGTGCTGGAATACTCCCCACTTACCTCCTGGATGAGTGCAGTTCCAATAACACAAACCCTCATTTGACTGCTACTCCATCCACTGCCAACTTTCACTCCTATCCAGGGGCATCTGTGTGAACCATTTGCAAGGTGCACTGCAGCAACTCACCAAGGCTCTTCTAACAGTACCTTCCAAACCTGTGACCAATACCATTCAGAGGGGCATGATCAGCAGATATTTCAGAACATCACTACCTGAGGATTCCTCTTCAAGCCACACTCATGGAACTATATTGCTGCTCTTTCACCATCGCTAGGTCAAAATCCTGAAACTGCCTCCCAAACAGCACTGTGGGAACACCTATAGGTAAAGAAGGCAACTCAGTACCCCCTTCTCCAGGGCAATTAGGCAGAGGCAATGACACCCACATTGGTGAATAGAAATAAGATGTTCTTGTAAGCCCAGGTTGAAAGTGGGATACATTTAAAGAATCACATTTCAGAAAGCAGCTATTATCACGGTGCTGTATATGCTCATGATTCTAAATGAGATGCCGGTGTTCTTGCTGTTTAATTGGCTTCCCTATCCTAGAGAGGAACATATAGCCTCGCAACTAAAGTTGGGTTTTGGAATCTGCAACCAGTATTCAGTGTACACTGCTGCTGGTCTGTTTGCTCCAATAAAACAACAATTTACAAACAGTTCCTAAGTTACTGGCATCACCAGTGAGAAGAAATAAACTGTTGGTCTCAGCAAAAACAAGCACCTGATTCCACAGAAGCTGAAGAGCAGTTTGGCACAGATGGCAGTGGCTGAGAAACCAATGCAGCAGCAGATGGCAGTCGACTCATTGTTCGGAGAATTTTGCTCATTCATGCTTCGAGTGTTATATACAAGTCACCAACACCCACTAGTGTGATTCATTCAGGGCCCAACCTCAGTCATTTTGTGACCTGACCGAGTAAAGTGGGTTTTCTTCAGATCATCAGGGCTTTGTCAGAGGGAGTGACAAGATAACCGGTGGTAATGTCAATAACAAAACAAAGTGGATTAATCAGCAAACTGACAATTCAATATACATTACTCACCAATACGGCCTCAATACAAAAGTTCTCAGATAGCTCTGGATCTGTCTGGTGACTCAGGGCTGTTAAAGTCTGCCTATTCTTGGCAAGAGTGCACTATGAAGCATAGCTCCAAGTGTGTTAAGTCCGGAAGGGAACTGTTAAATTGATAGCACTCTGCATATGAACAGCAAACTTTTTAAGAAATTGAGGAAGCCTGCACCCATGAAAACCTCACAGTAATTTGACATACTTCCTCATTCAAGTCAACAAAGTTTAAAAATTAGAGGCTGTAAAGTAGCAAGACGTGAGTTAATGATTCAGCCTGATAACTTGGGGAGGGGGTAAACTGATGCCAGGAGAGTGGGCTTGCACACATCCTTGAGGGACCACACACTTTCTTGACTCAAAGGTGACCAGAGAGAATGAACTCTACACACCTTACTACAGCCAGTCTCACTGTTGAAATGCCAAGAACACGGATACTGCTGTGAGGTGAATAAAGAAGCCTGGAGCTCAAAGCGATTTTGCAGCCCAATGAGACAACCTGCAGATCCTCACCACCTATCACAACTTGAAGAAAAATTAAGTGTTGGCAGGGACCTTTCAGTAGCCAGCAAACATCACACCTTGTTTGGGAAAGGAGGTGCATTTGTTTTGTTATAGGCTGGATGTTTAGCACCGTTTTTTCTAATCATTCATGAGATGTGGGCAACATTGGCTGGGCTGGCATTAATTGCTCATCAGCAGTATAAACATTCTACTAAGCATTAGTGGAGGAGGGAGTGGATGCTTATGGATGTAGTGACTATCAAGCTGGTGTGTCCTCCATGGTGTCAAGCTTCTCAACAATTTTTGGAGCTGCACTCATTCAGACAAGTGGGAAGTATACCATTATACTTGCAGGCTTTGAGGAGTCAGGAGGTGAGCTAACCTCTGCAGGATTCCAAGACACTGACTTTTTCTTGTAGCCCCTGCACTAGTCGAGTTTCTGGTCAAAGGTAACCTCCATAGTTGACAAAGGGGGAATCAGTGATGGTAACGCCACTGAATTTCATGAGGTGATGCCTGGCACTTGTGGCACAACTATTACTTGCCAATTGTCAGCTCAAGCCTGGATATTGTCCAGATATCGCTGCATTTAAACATGGAATGCTTCAGTATCTGAGGAGTTAAGAACGGTGCTGAACATTGTGCAATCGTTGGTGAACATCCCCACTTCTGACCTTATGATGGAGGGAAGGTCATTAATGGAGCAGCTGAAGATGGTTGGGCTGAGGACACTACCCTGAGGAACTCCTGCAGAGATGTCTGAGATGAGGTAAAAGGTACTGCAGATGCTGGAGAATCCAAGATAACAAGGCGTGGGGCTGGATGAGCACAGCAGGCCAAGCAGCATCATAGGAGCAGGAAAACTTGATGTTTCGGGCCTAGACCCTTCATCAGAAATGGATGATGAAGGGCTTCTGATTTGATGAAGGGCTTCTGATTTGATGAAGG
>JAHRHZ010000119.1:2623894-2657473 GCA_024137785.1 Ginglymostoma cirratum | reverse complement strand
GATGAAGGGTCTAGGCCCGAAACGTCAAGCTTTCCTGCTCCTATGCTGCTGCTTGGCCTGCTGTGTTCATCCAGCTCCACACCTTGTTATCTCGGATTCTCCAGCATCTACAGTACCTATTATCTCTAGCTCAAATTAGAAGTGCTGCCCTAGCAACTCTTGGACATTGAAATCCACCAGAGTATGTTTTGTGCCCTTGTCACCCCCATAGTGCTTCCTCCACTTGTTGTTCAACATGGAAGAGCACTGATTCATCAGTTGAGGGAGGAAGGTACATGGTAATAGCAGGTTCTTGTGTCCATGTTTCATCTGATACCATGAGGCCTATTGAGACTGGAGTCAATATTGAGGAATCCCCAGACAACTCCCTCCTGAATGGATACCACATGCTGCCACTTTTGCTGGGTCTGTCCTGCATTTATACTGGATATACCAAGGGATGGCGATGGCATAATCTAGAACACTGTCAATGGCTGAACTTGCTGACTCTGAGCCCAGGGGTTCGATGAGAAATTGCAGTTCCCAGAGAAGTAATTCTATTGTTGTGAATACTGAAAGCTGGGCAATGCATTGCTGAGTTCAGCACCAAAATCCAGGGAAGAATTTATTTCTGAAAATTTATAACACTGGATGGAAGCATTTGATCAACTGGTATTGTGATCTCTTCAACCAAATGCAATGTCATCACACCTTCCTAAACAATCCCTACCCTCTGCATCATGACAGGGCACCATCTCCAGCCCCCTATTCCTCTCCAAAGTTTCTTCTCAATCGTGTAATGAAATAGAAATTATGTTTGATAAATCTGTTATAGCTCTCTGAGGCTGCAAAAAGCAGGAGGATAAAGGAGAATGTAGCATTTTTGGATAAGGTGCCACGATGCAAAAGGTGAAAGATCAACATGGATAAAGGATTGGTTAACAGGAAAAATAGAAATAAATAGATCATTTCAGTTTGAGTAAACTGAAAACAAGTGGAGTGCTATAGTGTCAAGGCCTCAACCAATTCGAGTTGTATTTGTACTCAAATTTGAAGACAGGAACACAGAAGGAAGCAAATTGTGAGGAAGAGACAAAGAAACTGCAGAGAGATAGTGATAGGTTAAATGAATGGGGAAAAACTTTGATGGCCTGTAACGTGGAAAAATTTGAGTTTGTCTACTTTGGTACTAAGAATGGAAACACTTATTTAAATGAAGACAGTTGCAGAATTTTCTAATGAGAAGGATCCCCATGCTCTGGTACATAAATCATAAAATAATTAAAAAGGCAAGAAGGATGTCAGCTTTTATTGCAATGGGAAAAAATATAAAAATAAAGAGGATTTGCTTAGGCATTGGTAAGGCTACATCTAAATGACAATGTACAGTTTTAGTTTCCTTAAACTTAAGAAGGGCTATACTTGCACTAGTAGTCCAGAGAACGATCATTAAGTTGATTCCTGGGTTGAAGGAGTTGTCTGCCTTCAAGGTAGATTGTGCAGGTTGGTATTATTCTCATTGTAGTTTGGAAGAATGATGTGTGATCATTTTTGGAAAAGATTTGAGGGGGCTTGACAAGGTAAATCTGCAGGGATTCGGAAATCTAAAACTCAGGGGCATAGTAATAAACTAAGGGGATAGAGATGAGAGGAATACCTTCAGACGATTTAACGTTCGAAATTCACTACCCCAGAGAGCTGTGACATCTGGATCACTGAATATATTCACAGCTAATTCAGGACAGATTTTTGAGAAGGGAATTAACTTATCGGGGATAAGCAGAATAAGATCATATTTTTGCCAACCTGATCATAACGAATGAGTGATGGTGCAGGATTGGATAACCAAATAGCCTATTCTCACTATTATCGATGATCTTACATCCTTCAAGACTGTGAACATGACCATCTTTCCCAGAACTCCCATGTTTGAATCTTCTCCGATTAGCATCCAGCCCCAGCCACAGTACCAAACTGCTCTGAAAATCACAAATGACAACCTATGTGACTGACGAAAGTAATTTATCCCCTGGTCTATTTTTTGGGTTGGTAGACAGGAAGCAGAGTTGGCATACACAGTTCCTTTCCAGAGTGGTGAGTGATGAGCGGGGTGCCGCAGGGCTCAGTGTGGGGACCGCAGCTGTTCACAATATACATTAACGACTGGGACGAAAGAATTGAAAGCCATATCTCCAAATTTTCAGATGACACTAAGCTGGGTGGCAATGTGTGCTGTGAGGAGGATGCTAAGAGGTTGCAGGGTGACTTGGATAACTGACTGAGTGGGTAAGTACTTGGCAAATGCAATATCATGTGGATAAATGTGAGGTAATGAAAAACATAAAATCCTGATGGGACTGGACAGGCTAGGTGTAGGAAGAATATTCCCGATGTTGGGGAAGTCTGGAACCCTCAGTCTAAGAATAAGGGGAATGCCATTTAGGACTAAGATGAGGAAGGATATCTTCGCTCAAGTTGTGAACTGCAGAATTCTCTACCAGAAAGCCGTTGGGGCCAATTCAATAGATATATTCAAGAAGGAGCTGGACGTGGCCCTTGCAGCTAAAGGGATCAGGGATATGGGGATGGCGGAAGTGGGATATTGAGATTGCACGATCAGCCTTGCACTCATTCAGGGTGCAAATGCATGTTATCTATAAATATCTGATGTCACTTCCAGGTGTGAAAGAAATTTCATTCACTGCTTGTCCTTTGTAAGGAGTCTTGAATTAAATCCTGAAATTCACAGGCACAAGAATACTGACACAATAGCCCAGTTTCCTTCACAGAAGGCATGTTTCCATTGTTTACTTCAGTTTGACATAGAACCTCAAAAGGGTGCGAAAGCTGCAGCTCAGACTGTAGTACATCTTCCCCATTACTGTGTGAGCTATACTGCAATCAGCCAGATGGGAGTTATGTTTCAATGCACAGGAGGATTGATTCCCAGGGAATGCTCAGTGTGTAAAGTGTATGGTTGGTTGTAGGAATTCATTTCCGTTGGTAACACACAAATTACACTTCAATATGGTATGAGAGTTGGAAAACCTCCCAGTGTTCTGTTTAAAATGACATTGTGGGGTCGAAGAGATTAGGCAGGGCAAACATGAATTTAAAAATCCACCAAAACAAATTTAAAAATAGCACTTATGAATCCTAGTAGTGCATAAAAATGATCTCAGTGACGTGAAAATCTGTGTATTTTGTGCCTCATTACAGTCACAAATATATAGTGCAATGCTGTATAGCTGTGGGCGTTTTTTCCTGCATTTACTGACCTACAAACAGACTCAATGCTGTGCCTCAACAACAATTGAAGTTTGTGAAGGGTCAATCAGGGAGTCAGGTACTCCACTGTGTCTGGTCAATCATTGAAGACCAAAGCAGTTTCCAATGCTGATACACACTGCAACTTGCTGCTTCTTGTAACGGTTCTGAAAGCATGTGTCAATTCCAATGCCCTGGAGATCCTCCAATAAGGATATGTTAAAAAATTCTGAATTTGTCAATATACTACTTTCACAACCACCAGGCCATCAAAGTGTATAATGGCTCCAGAAAACTCATTAAGGAATTTAATTTAATCTGCTGTATAAACTTCTACTGAACATGACGACAGCAATTCAGATGACAGATCTATGACACTTTATTTGCCTGCTGTTTGGACATCAGTTCATTTCGGCCTTTCCATAACAAATAACAATAACCTTGTGCACGGTTCTGTACATGACACAGTATGCACTTCATATTTCTGCACAAAGAAATAGCTGCACATCAGGTGTCATTACAGGGCAGAACTAACCTTCCAAATTAATCATGGATGCAAATTCTGATATAGATTGGAGGTCCGCATTAGATACCCAGGCAGTCAAGGTCCTAATCAGGAACTGGCCACAAACCTAACTCAGCACAATTCCAAACAGAATATACAAAACACACTTAACAGCATTCAAGATAACAAGGCGTGGGGCTGGATGAACACAGCAGGCCAAGCAGTATCATAGGAGCAGGACAACTTGACGTTTCAGGCCTAGACCCTTCATCAGAAATGGGGGAGGGGAAGAGGGTTCTGAAATAAATAGGGAGAGAGGGGGAGGCAGATAGAGGATGGATAGAGGAGAGGATAGGTGGAGAGGAGGCAGACAAGTCGAAGAGGCGGGGATGGAGCCAGTAAAGGTGAGTGTAGGTGGGGGGGGGTAGGGAGGAGATAGGTCAGTCCAGGGAGGACGGACAGGTCAAGGGGGCAGGATGATGTTAGTAGATAGGAGATGGGGGTGGGGCTTGAGGTGGGAGGAGGGGATAGGTGAGAGGAAAAACAGGTTAGGGAGGTGGAGAAGAGCTGGGCTGGTTTTGGGATGCGGTTGAGGGAGGGGAGATTTTGAAGCTTGTGAAATCCACATTGATGCCATTGGGCTGCAGGGTTCCCAGGGTGAATATGATTTGTTGTTCCTGCAGCCTTCAGGTGGCATCACTGTGGCATTGCAGGAGGCCCAGGATGGACATGTCATCTGAGAAATGGGAGGGGGAGTTGAAATGGTTCGTAACTGGGAGGTGCAGTTGTTTGTTGCGAACTGAGCGCAGGTGTTCTGCAAAGCGGTCCCCAAGCCTGCGCTTGGTTTCCCCGATGTAGAGGAAGCCACAACGGGTACAGCGGATGCAGTATACCACATTGGCAGATGTGGAGGTGAACATCTGCCTGATGTGGAAAGTCTTCTTGGGGCCTGGGATTGGGGTGAGGGCTCACTGGGCTCAATAACCTCATAAACCCTACATTCCATTTTGATCATCCCCTTTGCCTTCACTTCCACAGTGTCTTGTGATAGAAGGTGGATAGTGGAACAGATAGGTGGGAGAGATGATGGACAGGTCAAGGAGGCGGAGATGAGAGGGGGGTGCTGGTCTTGGTTGAGGTCGGGGTTGGGGAAATTTTGAAGTTGGTAAAGTGGACATTGAGCCTCCTCCAGTGCCACAATGATGTCAACCTGAAACTGGAGGAACAACACCTCATATTCCACCTTGGAACTTACAACTCAATGGTCTCAATGTCGACTTTATCAGCTTCAAAATCTCTCCACCCCTGACCTCATCGCAAGACCAGCACCCCCTCTCATCCCCACCTCCTTGAGGAGTCCGTCTTCTCTCCCACTTATCCACTCCTCCCTCCTCACTGACCAACCCTATCCCAACTTCCTACCTACACTCACCTTTACTAACTTCATCTCCACCTCCTTGACCTGTCCATCTTCTCTCCCACCTATCTGCTCCACTATCCACCATCTATCACCGCCACCCCCTCTATTTATTTCAGAGCCCCCTTCCCCTCCCCCATTTCTGAAGAAGGGTCCAGACCCGAAACGTCAGCTTTCCTGCTCCTCTGATGCTGCCTGGCCTGCTGTGTTCCTCCAGCTCCACAACTTGTTATACAGTGGGCTCATTAAGTTCACTGCTTTATTTAATACATATTAATACCAGACTTGCATGGACAGAACGTATTTCAAAACTGGTAATTGCAACAATGTTTGAAAATATTGTGAACTGCAAAAACTAATGATAGACTTCATACGGCGATAGGCAGGTGGAATGAGTCGATATGTGGCAGATGAAACAATGTGGCACAGCATGAAGTGATAAAGGAGCTGCAGGAACAGAGGGACCTGAGTATATGCGGGCATAAATTGCCAAATAGCAGGGTGGAGTGAGAAAGTGGTTTAAAAAAGTGGACTGGTTCCCTGGACTTTATAACTAGAGGCCTACAGTATAAAGAGAAAGGAAGGTCTGAACCTTTATAAAGCACTGGTTTGGCCTTTATTGAAGAAATGTGTCCCAGGGAGGAGAGACTTCATTTAAGGGGATAGATTGGAAAAGATTGCTCATGAATTCCAGTCTGCATCTCACAGTTGTGCAAGGCAGTTTGGTTGATTCAGGACCAAATCAAAGGCTTCTGTTGTTAGCTGGTTGCACTTGTGGTATGCTTGGACCTGCCAACTGTAAATTCTCTCTCAAAATGTCTTACAAAAACAAAATGAATAGATTGGTACACCAACAAAATGAATGCAAGTGGTAAAGGAAATATCTCTACTCCCATTTCTATATAATCTTTCAGGACGTTAGGATGCCCCAAGTCACTTTATAGCCAGAGGTTATTACAGTAAAG
Organism: Ginglymostoma cirratum; assembly: GCA_024137785.1. Taxonomy (NCBI): domain Eukaryota; kingdom Metazoa; phylum Chordata; class Chondrichthyes; order Orectolobiformes; family Ginglymostomatidae; genus Ginglymostoma; species Ginglymostoma cirratum. Next base: position 2,651,340 of record JAHRHZ010000119.1, on the reverse strand, counting down.
TGCAGTACAGATGCAGGAAGAATAACAACTAATTTACACTAAACTAAGTTTCCACTAACAGCAAAGTGATAATGACCAGATCATTTGCTATTTGGTGCGATTAAGAAATAAATACTGGCCTAACACAGAAGAGACCACCTGTTCTTTTCAAAATTGTCCTATTGGGATTTTTGATTTCTGCCTCGCTGCAGAGGCTGTTCAGTTTTAAATCATTGTGACAATGAAATTCAGATGTCTTTTTAAATACTTGCAACATATTTCTTGCCTCCAGTAGCACTCTATTTTCACAATAATAACATGAAATGCTGTGTTTCTTGGCCAGATCATTTTTATATTGTTTTACTAGGTTACTTTTACAGACATTTTGACGAGCCAAATCAAAACAGAAAATGCTGACAATACTCAGCCCAAGCAGCATTTGTGGAGAAACAGAGTTAATGCCTCTGAATTAGGGAGGTTGGCTGATCAGAAGCATCAACTCTTCTATCTATTCACAGCATTTTGATTTTGTTGCAGATTTCTACCATCTACAGGCCAGCCTTGCAATCAAAGAACTTTTAAACACTAAAAGACCAATAATTAACTTCACTGAGAGTCCAAGTACTAAAGACTGAAAAGTTTCTTTAAATTTAACAAGGGTTTGACAGGATATTTTATTTTTCAAAATTCTGATTATTAATAGCGAAAGAAGGGGAAGTGAGATCATTGCCAGATGCATCATGTCCTGCCACTCAACGTAATCAAACAAAACATAGCTTTTAACCAATTAAACAAGTTAATTCTAAGGACAACAGAAAACTCTACAATCTAAATGTATTATTAAAACAAGGCTGGCAGTATAGCTTCCAGTGAATGGACCTCCTGGTTAAACTCCAGTTTTTGTGGTATTAGCCTGGCAGAATTACTGTGCTACTTGATTTTTTAATTGATTCAGTAATGGATGAGGGCGTCGCTAGCTAGGCAGCATTTATTGCCCATCCATTTTTAAAAATTTTTTTATTTATCCCAAAATATTCACGAAAAGATTTTCAAAAGCTTACATACATCATGCTTTCTGAATCAAAGCACAGTCATTGGTCAATGTGTGACATACAATAGTGATTGAATATATGGCACTGTTCCAATTTTGTAGAAAAATCTTGTGTGGTAAGCACTACCATAACAGTCTGTTGCATCACTGGATTGGATTGTGCAACTTGGACAAATTGGTACGGGAAGTTCAAAAAGACAGCAGGGATGTAGCATTTTAATAAAACAAATTTCAAAGCTCAGAATCCAAAATTAAATAGATGTATTTGCATCAAGGAAGCCAATATGATAACTCAGGACAGTACTTTACAATGCAAACTCCAGTCCCACTAAGAGTCATCAGGATGGTAACAGCCAAACAGACAATGCTGCAACAAAGCTGAAAGTTGAGCTCATTCTTCACTAGTATGGCCAGTGCCTTTGAAGCTCACACTAGGCAAAGGAAAAAAGGGAATGCACAGTATGATCACCTCTCCATCTCACCAAGTCATCGTGTACACACAAACCGTTCCTCAAGCTCAAACTTTGATAAATTTGTACATGTAATTCCCAGCCTAGAGTTCTATCCCTCAGTCAATATCACCAAACAGATTAGCCACTCAGCTCGCTTATTCTGTTAGAGGAACATGGCACTCCAAACTCAGCACTTGCCTACAAGAAAGGCAAATGACAATACTTCAGAAATAAGTGAAGCAGTCTGAGACACCTAACACTGGAAGAGGTAACAAGGATGTAGCTCTACCTTCCAGAAGCAAAAAACATATGGTGGGTTTGGGTGAAATATAACCATTAAATTGCAGCAAACAAATTAGAGGAAGTAACTAAAAGCAATGGCTAATGAGAAAGGGAAGTAGTGAAGCTGTCGTGTTTAGAAAGAGAAGGGGGCTTGGTTTCAATTCTTCCTATTTTACCTCCGGATTCTAGCTGTTACCACTCCAGTAATCCAGACTGGGGGTCAAATAGGCCATCACAAGTATGGCTGACAATCCAAAAACTAAGTAAATATTTTAAATCATGAATTTCTCTAGTGATCTTTCCCCAGCACCAAGAGCTCTAATGTCTAGATCAAAAAAGACAGAATGCTGGAGAAACTCAGGTCTGCCAACATTTGTGGAGGAATGCAGCCAGGCCTGCTGAGTTTCTCCAGCATTCTCGTTCTGTTCCAGATTTTCAGCATCTGCAGTATTTTACTTTCATCTAACATCCAGATATTCACTTTGAATAACTGATCAAAGGCAGGAAACATTTCATTCCTTATATGATATAATTTTCACATGATTCACAATTAGACTGTGATGCACCCTTCACTCTCCAATAATCCAGGCTCTCACGAATTTCACAAATCTACTTATGCAAGGTAAAAGAAACACCCATTGAATGACAGCCCAGCAAGAGTCAGGTTTTTTCATGTCAAAACAAAGTTGTCAGAATATAAAAATGGCTCATCATAATTTCTCACCACATTTTCTTCAAAGGACTAGCAAACTGTTATCAATTTGCAATGTACTTCAAAAGTAGTGTGCTGGGTTTTTATTTATTTCATTATGAAACTCAAGTGCTGCGGAAGTTGGTGGAAGCTTTTTGAATTGTTGCAGTCTAATTGGTGTCAGTATACCAATGCTTTCAGAGGGAGTTCCAGGATTTTGACCCAGTGACAGTGAAGGAATGGCAATATGGTTCCATATCGGAATGGGGCCAGGCTTGGATTGCAACGTGCAGGTGGTGATGTTAAGTTAACCACACAGCAGCTGCAATCACCAGACCTTTAGAGCTGCAGATTGGAACAACCCGTCAGTCTAATAACATGAATGGTTTGGGGATTTCTGAGATGACAGAAAGTGGTGAAGAGTAAACAAGTTCTATTATTAATCATTTCCTACCTTGGTGATCTAAAATGAATGGCGACCAATATTAAGAAAGTTGACAGTCCACATAAACTGCTCTTATTAAAAGACAACTGTGACAAACTGACAGCAAATGCCTTTTTTTTTCGGGGCAGTGTCAGGTGTCAGGTGTACCATGGAACCCATAGTTATTATCGGTTACTGCCGCTCTGCTAAAATGTTTACTTATCTACATAGATTAAAACAACCTCAAGGTTACTGAATTAAACATTAACTAATATCTTCAGGCTAGTAAACTAATCACATTGTACACTTCACAAGAACATGGGTTACTTGAAATTCCACTGATGTAGGGAAAATTTCAGAGATGTTTAAAATTATGAAGTTATGAAATTATGAACAAGCAGTCCCTAAAATATACCTGCTACAGACTTCACATTGATCTCCAACTCATTTTTCTGCTCCAGATCATTGCTCAGTAAAAGCCTGACAAAGTTTAGTTTTAGAGATAACAAGCATGGGGCTGGATGAACACAGCAGGTCAAGCAGCATCATAGGAGCAGGAAAACTTGACGTTTCGGGCCTAAACCCTTCATCAGATTTCTGATTCCCTTCATTGATTTCTGATGAAGGGTTTAGGCCCGAAACGTCAAGTTTTCCTGCTCCTATGATGCTGCTTGACCTGCTGTGAACACACGCTTGTTATCTCGGATTCTCCAGCATCTGCAGTACCTTTTATCTCTGATACAAAGTTTATTTTTACCTGGGCACAAGTTCAGGAATACAGTAGAATCCTTAAGGAAATTTTCAAAGCAGGAAGAGGGGCATTATATTGTCTACTTAAATTTCACAGAATCCCTAGAGTGTAGAAAGAGGCCACTTTGCCCACCAAGTCTTCACCAACCCTTTGAACAGCATCCACCCAGACTCAGCACTATACCCTAACTGCAACCCTGCATTTCCCATGACTAATTCACCTAGTCTGCACATCTTTATGACTGTGGAAGGAAACAGGAGCACTCTGCAGAAAACCACGCAGACACGGGAGAACATGCAAACTCCAGACAGTCACACAAGGCTGGAATTGAACCCAGGTTCTTGGTGCTGAGGCAGCAGTCCAATCACTGAGCCACCGTGCCAGACTATTGTGGTGGTATCATTTTTGGAAGAAACAGAATCCCAGTGGGGAAGTCAGAGACAATGAAATTATCTTCTTGTGAAGATCAGGGATCTGAATAGAAGCAGTTAGGTGGTGAGCAGTCTGTGGGCCCAGGGACACTAATGGGGTGAATCCCTTTGCAACACTTCAGAGTGAGCCCTATAGTTAAAGTAATGCTATTGCAAATAATGGCCATACTGCTCACGCATAAAGTGCTAGTTGTGAGCCAGTATATGAGGGACTTCTCATTCCCCACTGCAGCTTGATGTTATGCAGCCAAGCTCCAACTCACTTCACTAATATTGTGTCAATTTTAGCAGATTGATGTGAAATGGAGATTTTGAACCACAAGGGTTAAGATTTAAGTATATACCAACCAGGGACTAGCCAAAACAATGAAGCAGCACGAATAATCTAAAACATACTTCCTGCTAAAGAAATAGCAACAACGGCTAACATTTCTAAGACTCTGGCATCACAGCTTAGCGCTCGCCTGAACACAGCTTTCTCAGAATCTCAATGGTGGAACCACAAATTACCAGAATGGTTCAGTGTTGACTGAGCATAACTACTGGGACATTTCAATGATGGGGCAACATTTTGAGTGGGTACACTACAGCATATGCTCACATTTTCACTGTATAACTTTAGATTTAGCCCATAGTTACAGATGGACTGCCAAGACTTTGACTATACAATTCAACAGAGTACTTTAAATGAAAGCTGATGAGAAACTTCTGCTCCTTTCCCACAGTTCATCTAAAACTCTGTTCGCAGCATCCTCAAAGATCTCCAATGGAAGTGACCATTGTATGGCAGAATTTAGCACTCAGTTGAAGTTAGAAACTTGGGTTGGAAACAACAGTGCTGAACTTAAACTAAGGTAATTACACAGGCATGAGGACAGAGTTGGTTGGAGTTGGGCTGAGAGAGGAGTTGAACAGAAAAGAAGGTTGAGGAACAATGGCAGATGTTTAAGCAAAGTTCAGGACTTGCAAAGAGTTATGCCAGTGAGGAAGGAGGTCACGAAGGGAATAAACTGACCAGGAAAGTTAAGGAAAGTATCTAACTGAAAGATAAAACATACAATGTGGTAAAGACCACTGGTCAATCAGATCATTGGGAGTACATTAAAAGAATACAAAACCTAACCAAAAAAAGGGAGGAAATATGTATTAAAAAGGTGAGCAAAATGAACACTGGCACTTTAGAGAATGAGGCTGGAGAAATAATAATGGGGAATGAGGAAATAACAGGAGTTGAATATATAATTGCCATCAATTTTCACAGTAGAAGACACTAAAAGCATTCCAAAAATCAAGCAGTTAAAGGTGAGAGTGTGCACGCACAAGTAAAATAAACACAATATCTATCACTAGAGAAAAAGCACTAGGGAAACTACTGGAGCTGAAAGCTGTTAAGTCTCCAGATGTAACTCCGATCTAACGGACTGCTCATTACATTTAAAAGAAGTAGCTACTGAGATGGTGGCTACACACTAAAAAGGGAAGGAGTCAAAAAAAAGGCCAATAAGATTAACATCTGTCTTTGGGAAAAATGCTAGAGTTCGTTAAAAAAGGATGCAACAGTAAAAGGCAAAGTTGCCTTTGTTTCAGAGGACCATAAGGCTACTCTCTCATTAGAGAAAGATAACTGATGGTGAATTTAACCTGAAGCTCACCATGCATAAGGTGAGGGGAGAGGTTGAGAAGGCAGGACCTTCATGGTAACCTCAGTTAGAACAGGAGAACTGAACACACACTGTTTGCAACATTGCATCACAAACCAGCCATCCAGTCATCTGAGTTTATCAACCCAGGATATAATAATATAACAGTTAGGAATACATAATATCAAGTAGGGACAACATGGTTTCAGAAGGGGAAGTCATGCCTGACAAATTTATCTTTATTGAAATATAATTTATACAATTCTTTGAGGAGGTAACAAGTAGGATAGATAAAGGGGAACCACCAGATGTTATATATTTGGATTTCCAAAAGGTGTTTGATAAAGTATTGCACATTGTGGGTCTACCTTTTTTTTTAAAATTCATTCACAGGATGAGGGTGTTGCTGGCTAGGTCAGTATTTATTGCCCATCGGACAGTTAAGAGTCAACCACTTTGCTGTGGGTCTGGAGTCACGGGTACGGATGGCAGTTTCTGCCCCTAAAGAACATTAGTGAACCAGATGAATTTTTCCAACAATTGGCAATGGATTCACAGTCATCATTAGATTCTTAATTCCACGCATTTACTGAATTCAAATTCCACCATCTGCCATGGCGAGATTCGAATTCGGGCCCCCCAGAACATTACCTGGGTTTCTGGATTAACAGTCCAGTGAATACACCACGAGGTCATCGTCCTCCCCCCAAAGGCATGGGGACTGCAGCAGTTCAAGGTGGCAATTCACCGCTATGACCTCAACAACAATTACAGTCAGAAAATAAATGTTGGCCAGCCAGCAATGCTCACAGTCTAAAAAGGGTCTAGGCCCAAAACGTCAGCCTTCCTGCTTCTCTGATGCTGCTTGGCCTGCTGTGTTCATCCAGCTCTACACCTTGTTGTCTAAAATTGAGGTTACTTAATACAATAAAAGCCCTTGTAATTGGGGGTATTGTATATGCACAGATTCAGAATTGGCTACTTAACAGAAGTCAGTTAGGATAAAGGGAGCATTTTCAGGATGGCAACCTGTAAATAGTGAATACCACTGAGGAAGGGTCACCGGACCCGAAACGTTAACTCTGATTTTTTTCTTAACAGATGCTGCCAGACCTGCTGTACTTTTCAAGCAACTTCTGTTCTTGTTGCTACGGAGATCAGTGCTGGGGTCAAAATTATTTCCAACCTACGTTAATGACTTGGACGAGGAAAGTGAATGTACTACAACCAAGTCTGCAGATGACACAAAAAGTCAAGTAACGAGGTTGATGAAGGTCTCATGTTGAATAATGTTGTTAATTGGCAATTTTCCAGCCCTCTAGGACTTTTCAAGCGTCTAAGGATTCTCATAAGATGACTATCAGTAAATTCATCTCCACAGCAATTTTAAAAAAAATCCTAATGTGATATGCATCAGGCCCAGGAAACGTATTGGTCTTTAGCCTCATTAGTTTCCATAGTACGTTCTTCTGCACACCCACCATGCCTCCCCCGCCCATCCCAATTTAGGCACTTGATTATTTAGATTTTTTTTAAATGTTATGTTGTCTTCTACCACCAATTAATTATTCAAAGGCATAGAGACTGGTTGGGTGAGTAGATGAAACATGGCAGTTGAAATGTAATGTGGAAGAATGTGGGTTGTGTAACGTGTCAGGAAGAATTGAAGATTTGAATATTATGACGTTATTAAAACGTCTAAAAATGTAATGAAAACTCAAAGCCACAGGAGGATGATGATTTGGGGGGTCTCATGCTTGTGTCATAAAAAGATAGCTTTCAAGTTCAGGGAAAGGCAAGTGGAATGTTGGCCTTGAGTGTAAAAATAGAGACGTTTTGCAACAACTATACAAGGCACGAATTAAATCTCAACTAGAATAATGTCAGGAGTTTTGGTCCTCTTACCCAAGGGAAGAGGCAACAGAATCAGTCCAGAGAAGGTTCACGAGGTTGATCTTGGGTATGGAGGGACTTCACGAGGACAGGCTGAATGGTTGGGTCTGTACTCAATGTTTAGAAGAATGAAGGACAACCTTGTTGAAAGATAAATTGATTAAGAGGTGTCAGGTAGACATGGAGGGGTTGTTCCTACATTAAAGCGTGCCTAGGATCAGACAGCACAATCTCATACTAAGGGGGTTGCCATTTAAGACGACAAAGAGGAATTCCTTCTCAGAGAGGGTGGTCAATCTGTGGAATTCTTTAGCACAGAGGGCTGTGGAGTCTGTTCGCTAAGTGCGTGCACTTCAAGGTCAAGATTATCTAAGAGGCTGATTTCCACACAAGGGATAATGGAGGATTTGGGGATGGACTGGAGTGATGGAGACCCAGTGAATCAAAGTAGACTAACCACATGCTACAGCAGATGACTTTGTTTTGTGTGGATTTGGTAATTTTTTTCTGTGAATATCTAAACAACTCCAACTTGTTTACAAAATAGTTAATTTCCTTTTTATATTAAATATGAAAAAACAAAATAAAACAAAGTGCAGCTGAGAATCACCAGATAGGGGGTGATCCATGATCTCACTGAATTGTGGAGCAGGCCCTGTGGGCCAATGGCTTACTTCTGCTCAAACATACACCAAGTCTCATTCTTGTCTCTGTTTGCCGACCTGCAATGGTCTCCACCTCTTAAAATTTTCATCCCTGTTATTTAAATACTTCACTATACATTTAATCTCCTCTAGACTGACATGAGATTTCTGCACACCCCCTCATTTGCATCATTCCATCATTAACAGTCACTCATTCAGCTGCCTGATCTCCAAGGTCTGGAATTCTCTCCATAAACTTCCCCACTTTTTAATCTGCCTCAGTTCCAAATTTTGTTCAATAACATTCCTGCGAAATATTTTGTATCTTACCAAATGGCAAGTTGGTGTTGCTGTAATTTAGTCTGATACAGCAGACCTGCTTTCAAAGACTTGTTCAAGTGTCTACAGACATCAGCTTTGTCAGACAATGACCATCTCACAGTCCGGATTACAGAGCTTTTCATGACTAGGTGTACTGTCCAAACAACAGATTTACAATATATCTGAATGCAGCTGGGACAGTGACCACAGTGCCTCATAATTGATACAGAATCTCTCAAATTCTTGCTTACAAAATTCTCTTACAGAATCTCTTGCTTCTAATACCAGAGGAATTTCTATGATCCCAATTAGCATTCCTTCTTAGGCACCTTGACACCAGACTCCTCGTCACAGTAACAGAAGACCATCCATAAACATGGTTCCATAAGATTAAAGAGCAGATTTTAAAAATTAAGGCAGGAAGATGACTGCACGGCGCACCCTTATGATCAAAAGCAGTGTCATTACAAGTTGGCTGCCCCGACCTTTTGCACACAGGTAAATGGAAAGTATGAATCAATACATATGACTAAGCTTGTGACAATTATGCCTAATATCCGATGGTATCGCTGACTGATGCATACTGAATTAGGCCAGCCAATTTTAAGAATGAACATAAGGAAAAGGAGCAAAATTAGGCCATTTGGCCCATCAATCCTGTGTCACCATTGTAACTATCTCCATCTTGTAACTAATATCACCTTCCTACCCCACCCCTTGATTCCTTTACCTTCCAAAAACCTATTGACCTCTTTTCTTGAAAGTACTCAATGACTGAACATAGGGAGACAGAGTAAAAGAGAGCGCGTGCATACTCAGTTTATATTGCTTCAGATGAGAAGTACACGCAATGTGGTTAATGAGGCTGTCATCTTATTAACTCATTTTGCAGCTCACATTCTGGCCTAAACATTGTGCCAGCTGATTGCAGCAATTTGTGCCGTTATTTCCACATCAGCTTCTAGTACTTCCGCACTGAATAACCTGGATATCTTCAACTACTGGAGCGGGGGTTGATGTGAAGGGAAATTACAAACATGGCATGAGAACCTGGAAAGAAAAACCAAGATACTCAAACGTATGCACTGCCTCAAACATTATAAAACTGGACACTGGTCTTTGGTTTGCACACAACAACATAGAAGTCAACAGATATTGTTCCAGAATCTATTTCTGGGCATGGTGCAAATAAGATGAAGTGAAAGAGAAATCACCTACTATATTTCTTTCTTATTTACCTTTCCAAAATCTGTCTCCCAATCTGTTCCTTGGGTCTATTAAAAAACTCCCAATAAAGTGACTTCACACAGAGTGGTGGGCGTATGGAATGCGCTGCCAGCAGTGGCAGTGGAATCAGATGCTTGAGACTTTTAAGCAACTCTTGGATAGGCACATGGAGGACAGTAAAATGTAGGGTATGCAGGGTAGATTGTTCTTAGTAGGATAATAGGTCGGCACAGCATCGTGGGCCGACAGACCTGTACTGTGCTGTATTGTTCTATGTTCTATTCCCAAGATGGCCTAAAGCACTGGACAACCAACAAATTAATTTACAAAATATTTGCTTCAACCGAAAGTATGGTAATCAATTTGCACACAGAAAGGTGCCACAGCAGTGAGATAAATAGTTTGAATTAAATAACTTGTCTAGCCCCAGTCACTGGCCTTATTCCCAGACAATGCAACTCTTTTTGAAAACCTTGACTGATCCTGCCTCCATCATACTCTATTACTCCATCCCACTCCCACACCCCCCCATCCTTTCGATCCAGACTCATGATTTTGAACACCTCTGAAAGTCTCCTTTTCATGTGCTCTTCTCAAATCCATTCTCTTACTCAAGCCCTTCACCTTTGGAACAATTCTCAAATTCTTTCATACCAGCTCAAAAATCTACACATTCTTCCTGAGACAGACAGAGCTTGTACGGTTTCTAAGGATTTAAACACCATTGCACACAGATTGTTGCAGAAGTCTGAAACTCTGCCACAAATGGCAAGTGATACGAGATCAACTGTTTAAATTTAAAACCTTGATTGATAGATTTTTGCTCAAGTATATGAAATTAGGTCACTGGCCATCCATGATCCCACTGAATGGCAGAAAAGAATACAGGCCAAAGGGTCTCATCCTACTCCTATATTCTCTGGCAATCAAGTCTGGCTAGTTCAAGACAATTATGAATAACGCATGCTGATTCCACCTAATGTAAAGAAAGATGGATCACAGGGCAGCTGAATATTTGCAAGGTCGATGCTGTGTCAAAAAGGAGGAACCTGTGGTTGCTTTACCAAAAGTACTGATAGAAAATTAAGGAATAATATTCTAGTAAACTGCAATTACCAAAGACATGTCAGAAATACTGAAGATAAAGCAAGTACTGGTTTGCCAATAGGACGCAACAGGAGAATTATCTGTTTGTGGTAGACTAAAGGGAAGACTTGGTTTTGCTTAGTGGCTGGAAGACATTTTCTGCAGATTTAATTTTTGTTTTAACATGATGGAACTCTAAGAATCAATGCAAGGCCGAAAGGTTAGCACAACGGATCAAATGGCACTAGGAGCTATTCAGCAAGTTAGGACAGGAACTGTGCAATTTCTTGAAAACCACAAATCAGAACTGATGGTAATAAAAATTAAATGAATTCAAATACAGGGAATAAAGTAATCAACTTCGCAGACAAATATGTAAAACATGCATGGAATGTTTTATAGTCATGTGGAAAGCAGAAATGTATGTTCCTATTGAGCAAAGAGATAATCGGCAATATCTCAACTTTAGTTGGGTAATAGGGGAAGGACTGGAATGCAGATAAAGGATACAAGGATTCAAAAAGATGTACAAGAGGAGCTAACTGCAATGGAAAGACATTATACTGGCCAGCAGAGCTGAAATAGCTGAGGTCCAAATGGATTACAGTACTAGTCTAAGATCGATTTGTTACATCAAAAAGACTCACTTATCCAATGGAACAGATTATCAAACCATGGAGAGAAGAGATCTGTTCATATCGTTACCAAATTCCCCCCTGGAAGTTTCTTTGCTGCCTAGGAGAATTTCCTTGCCTTTATTTCCTTAAATAGTAAGCTTGTTTTGGCCTCTCTGAGGTGGTAGATCAAAGTGCAAGTTGGTTCCAATCTGATGGATGAATTTGTTATCTTTTTCCTTCCATCATGTGCTACCTACCCAGATATTATAAATGTAAACTTTTGAAATCCTACTTGGTTTAACACAATCTGGTGATTATACAATGCACAGACAGTGATATTGCTACAGGTGCCCAATGGTGCCCAAGGCTGCAGCAGGAATGGGGCAAGAAATAACCAAGAAAACAAAACAGTACCATTGGAAAGGCAAAGATAGCTGTAAGAGTCCTCCTTCAGACTGCCTTTGTCAATGAAGTTTGATGGAAGACTTCATGTCATGTTTTTCTCCATGATTAACTAGCCTTTAGATACTCAGGCTCAAAGAATAGAACACTGGAATGGGAAACAGATGCCTATCTCTATCTCTAGGGTGGAATACCAGCAAAGGCAGCGTAGAAAGCCCCCAAAACTCAACTACCATTAGTTGGGATGTAATTCCTCATAAAGGAGCTCACAAATAGCTAACCAAATTTTCAAAGTATATGGAGAATTACAACACAACCTAAACCAAGAAAAAAAGCTTGATGCCCAGTGTTTATTTTTAAAACCATGGCCTGAATTCCCCCTGCTCTATCCCAAAGACAAAGTCAACTGTTGTGGTGCTATTACTGCAAGGCTGTGGCTAGTTTACCTAGCCGAGTCCCAAGGTTGAACTCTGATCCCACCTAGCCTGGCCCCATTCAGAGGGCTATGTGCTTAACAACACACAGCAGGGGTACTCCAGTTAACAGTTTTAAACTGCGTATAGGGCAAAATAACCCTAAACTCCTCATATCCAAACTAGGCAGGCTCCATGTCAACAAAACTGAACATTCGTGGCGATTTTGCAGAGCAGTGTCTGTTACCCTGGTTTGCAGTAATATCCCCAGTGCTTGAATCGAATATACACCTCGCAAAAAACAGCCCCAGCCCCAATGGTGTAAAGGAGAATACTAATCAGCATGGTAAATACTTACCAAACTTCAAAAAAAAAGGAGAAATTCTTTAAGAACTTTTGTTGGAAATGCGCAAGGAGAATTGTGAAACTCCAAGGAATTTTCAAATAGGACGAATAGTTAAATTTAGTATTTTGAAACATGATATTAGATTAACTTAGTTCCGAACTTTGGCATCATAACTGTTCCAAAATTGGTTTTGGATGTCACTTCATATTTAACTTAAATGGGGCATGGATTTTTCTAATAATTAGACTAAGTGAACTGGGATGATTTTAAATACTTTACACTCTAGTCAGCTAGCTATCGTCATCCAATTTGCTTTTCTTCTGTAGATGGCCGATTTCTTTCCAGTTTTCAAAACACCTTGTCACATTCAAATACACTGCTGCTCTCAGTCACCTAACATCTGCTGTTCACTAACTTACATTTCAGGGTGCTGTGGACTAGATCTAGAAACAACTGTCCAACTAATGTTCCTTACTGTGGGCCCATATCTAACCTCCATTCAGCACTTCCACATGACAACAGATGCAATGAGGAACTTCCTTGTCCAAAACAACAACACAAAGCTGCGCTTAACCACAACAGAAGTTCTGGAACACCTTCACACTATGTTTGCCTCTATTTAAACATAAAATCTAACATTAACACTTTTACAAGAGTTTTACAGAATAGACTGCTGCCCAGTGAAGTGAATGATGGTTATGTTCAAGACATAGGAACAAGAGGCAGCCATTCAGACCCTTGAGTTGTTCAGTCATTTAGATCATGTTGACCTATGGCTTAATTCCATTTACCTGGATTTTAAAACCTGTAACACAACATACCAACATCCAGCTGATGCTGCAAGAGCATTCAGAAGGGAAATGCTTCAATGCTTCACGTCGCAGGATTTGGAAAACAGTTAATATTTTGAATCTGAAATGGATCGTATTCAGAATTTGAAACATTAACTGTTTTTCTCTCTACAGATGCGAACAGATCTGCTAAATTTCTCCAGCATTTTCTGCATTTGTTTCAGATTTCTAGTGCCCATAGTGTTTTTATCTGAGTGGAGGATGTGTGTTTGGAGATAAGTAGGAAGTCAAAACTAAATGGTCTAATAGGTCTCAAAAGAATATAGGGCAAATTAATGACAATTTAAGGAGTATGTCTCAATGACTTGAGCATTTTTCAGTTCTCCCAATAGGTGAACACTGCCAGGACATTTCATCTTTGGACAGCAGTGAGCAGGCCCACATATCACACGCTCATCAGCAACATTTGAAAATCATTCTAAGTGGGGTGCATAGAGCTATAGAGCACAGAAGCAGGCCCTTCGGTTCAATTTGCAAAGAACCTGAGTCAAAATTAGTGAAAATTACACCAAGTCTGGAGACAAAGGATAGCCAATGCCTCTCTGAGCAGCAAGTTGAGAGATATGCAAAATAAGGTCAATGTTCTGCAGCAGGTTCCTTTCCTCTTGCTCCTTGTTCACCTTCAGCTCCACCAACACCAGGAATCCCATATATCAATGTAGCCCAGTGGATGGGTGGGGAGTGCGACAGGAGGGTCAAACCAAATTCAGATCCAATTCTCATTTAACTCCTCACTGAAAACTGATAGGTGTGGCAAGGCTAGTTGAGTTGCCATGGTTTCACCAGAGGACGATTTCCAGCTCACCTGCATCATAAACCTGCTTAGTCAACAACTGAGCTTCAATGATGTATGTGAAGGCACTTTATTAAATTTAAGCACCAAGTGAAATGAAATTTCAAGTTTGAAATGACAGTTCAAAACTCATGCACAGTAAAAGCAGCTAGAGGTTTTAAAAAAAATGGTGCCACTGTGCTCCTTGCTGTTTGGATAAACAGTTTAAGGTAATCATAGAATCATGCTGTACAGGAGAGGCCCTTTGGCCTGCCAAAAATACACTATGCAATTCTGCTTTTTCCTATTGCAATGCCGACAAAAGTTCTATGTTCTCCATCTTTATTTAGTTTGGGAAGTATTGACCATGCTGGTTAGCATTCTCCCATTTGAACAATACTAGTCCCACGTTTCCACACTAGGCCAATAGTCTTGAATGTTGTGGCACTTCAAGTGTTCATCCAAGTACTTTTTAAAGGTTATAAGGTTACTCATCTCAACTACCCTCCCAAGCAGTGCCATTTCAGACCTCCATCCTTTAGACGAAAAATATCTTTTCCTCGAATCCACCAGGTAAGCCTGGTCAATAACAGCACCAACAGTGAGTTGTGAAAGGGAATCAGATTGCACTATGGGTCAGTCTGGGCCTCAGCAGACTACATTTTTCAAGTGCCATCAGACTACCTGGTTGTAAGATGTTGACAGGATTGAGATTGACTATCTTTTCCCTCTAAAAGGAACGAAACAGCTGGTATGAATGCACAGCAAGTGGAAATCCTTCTCTCCAAAAAACCGCCAAATCCCACTACTTCAAAGCTTCAGACCCAGCATGAGATACTCAGTTCACCATGGCCCATCACTCTCAACTCCTCCAGCAACAGAGAATTAAAAGGCTGCTTATCCAACATCTGGTAACTGTTAGGCAGGAATTTCCTCCTGGTGTTGGGACGAGCAGAACTACTGCCTTCAAACCCATTACAAACTTGATAGCACCAAGCGGTAAAGGATTCCACAAATTCACTACCCTGGGAGAAAGTATGGTTACAATAAGTTATCCTTTCATTTTTCTCAACTCCAACGTATGCAGGTCCAACCCAAACTCTTCTCATAAGAAAATACCTCCGCGTCTGATATCAACATAATAAACCTTCTCTACGCTGGACATAACATAACAAACTGGGGTGGCACAGTGGCTCAGTGGTTAGCACTGCTGCCACACAGCGCCAGGGACCCAGGTTCTATTTCACACTTGGGCGCTTGTGTGGTGTTTTCACATTCTCATGTCTGCGTGGGTTTCCTCCAGGTGCTCCGGTTTTCTCCCACAGTCCAAAGATGTACAGGCTAGGTGGATTGGCCATACTAAATTCCCCATAGTGTCCAGAGATGTGTAGATTATGTGGATGAGGTCTGGGTGGGATGCTCTGATGGTCATCGTGGACTTGTTGGGCCGAAGGGCCTGTTTCCACACTGTAGGGATTCTATGAATGAATATATTTTCTTAGTTAAAGGGACCAAAACTCTTCACAGTATTTTTACTGTGATCTGATCAATGCCTTGATTAGCTTTATTGAGGCCTCCTTATTCCCTTTCAAGTAAAGGCCAAAATTCCATTCGCCTTCTCTATTATCTTTTGAATTTGTATGTTGGCTTTTTGGGATTCATGAACAAAGACCCCCAAATCCCTCTGGCTGCAGCTTTCCCCATTTAGGTATTCAGCTCTTCTACTCTAGTTGCCAAAATCACATTCTATCCAATCTGCTAAGTCTCTGCCCACTCACTTAACCTGTCCACATCCTTCCGTAGACTCCTCGTATCACCCTTACTACTTGCCTTCCCATTTATTTGTTTCATCCGCAACCTTGGAAACAGTACACCAACCTCCGTCATCCAAATAATTAATACATACTACAAATAATTGTGGTCCCAGCACTGATGCCTGTGGCACTCCCACTAGTTTCAGGATGCCATTTAGAAAATGCACCATTTATCCCAACTCTGTCTTCTATTATTTAGTTGATCCTCTGTCCATACGATACAAATCTCAACACCATGAGTCCCTGACTTATTCAGTAGCATTGTGTGGTATCTTATTGAACACCTTGTGGAAATCTAAACATAATATATCTGCTGGTTCTCCTTTATATATCCTGCTTGCTACTTTCTCAAAGAATTTATCAGACATTATCTCTCCTTCATGAAGCCATGTTGGCTCTGCCTGATCATACATTTCCAAATGCTTGTTACATCCTTTATAACAGGCTAACATTTTAATAATAATAGAGTTAACTTACTGGTCTCTAGTTACCTGTTTTATGACTCCTTCCTTTTTTGCATAAGGGTGTTAACATTGGCAGCTTTCCAATCTTCTCAGAACAGAATAGAAATACGTAGAATCTCATAGGATCGCTACAGTGTGGAAACAGGCCCTTCGGCCCAACAAGTCCACACCAACCCTCAGAGCATCCCACCCAGACCCATCCCCCTATAACCCACCTAAGCTACACATCCCTGAACACTACGGGCAATTTAGCGCTGTGAGGCAGCAGTGCTAACCACTGAGCCACCGTGCCACCCCCAAATGTCTTCTCTGACATTTCCAGAACTTAAGAATCTTGGAAGATTACTAATACGTCCACTATATCTGCAACTACCTCCTTTATGATTTGAGAATGCAACCCATCAGGTCAGGAGAATTCCATCCATCCATCCCTTTCATACTTTTTCTCTAATGATATGTACTGTTATTTCTCTTGCAACCCAATTTATTCATTATTTTTGGAATGCTACTAGTGTCTTATAATGTGAAGACCAATGCAAAGTATTTATTCAACTCATGTTATTTCCAGGGTCTCTATTATTTATATAGCCTTATTCTCTAAGGGGTCTATATTACCTCTATCTTCCTTTCTTAAATATTTAAGAAGCACCATCTGTTTTTGTTGTTTGCTGCTTTGCCCTCAATTTATTTTGTCCATTTTCCCAGTTGTTTCTGTTGAGTTTTAAAACCTTCCCAATCCCCTGATTTACTTGTCACATTGTATGCTCTTTCTTTCAATTTGAAGCTATTTGTAATTTCCCTGGTTAACTATGGTCAGTTTATCCCCTTTCCATGATCCTTCTTCCTCCTTGGGATATATCTATGCTGTGAGTCATTAACTATTTTCTAAACATCTGTGATCGCTCATCAACCACCTTTCCTACTAAGCTCTGTCCTCATTTCCATGTAATCACACTTATTTAAGTTTAGCAGAATGGTTTCCGTCCAAGGTGTGTCACACTCAAACTGACTGCTAAATTCTACATAGCTATAGACATTGCCCTCGAGGAATCGTTTACTCGGCAATCATTTATCAAACCTGAACCAACACAAGTTACCAGATCCAAAACAGCCAGATTCCTGTTCGCTTTACAGTATATTATTCTATGAAAGAATCCCAAATACACGATGAATTCTTCCTTGTGGTTACCTCTGTCAATGTGATTTTCCTACAATATTAAAGTTGTCCATGATTAATATACTACCTTTTTAATATACACTCATTATCTCCTGTTTCATTCTCTGTCATACAGAACAGCTACTGATAGGGGGCCTATACAGAATTCCCATCAATGTCTTCTTCCCCTTGTCATTTACTAGCCCTGACACCCACCATTTCTTCCAATCCCATCACCCTCATATTTTTATTCACCTAATTCCAGCCTTCTGAGCACCCTAGAAATGTAATTGTTCCACTAATGGCCGCCTTCAGTTTCCTCCAATTTAAGCTCCGGAAGCTCTGCTTTAAAATCTCTAACTCTTTTTCCTACTTTGAAATGTCCCTTGAAACTTACATCTGGGATCAAGTTTTTAGCCATCTACCAAAAACCACCTTGTGGCTCACTGTCAAATTTACTTAATGTTCTTGTGAAGCATCTTGGGACACTATTACACTAAAAGCTTTATATAAATACAATGTTGTTGTAGTTGTTAATTGAAAGTGACATCTTCAAAAATACTTGAATATGAAGAAGGTGGAGTTGATATCCAAGGTAGTACACAAGCGAAAGTATTTAGATTCAAATTCAAAAGAACAAAATTCCTATCTAGCCATACTGGGCACAGTTTCAAAACTTGCAGATGACAAAACTTGGAAGTACTGTGAACTGGGCTACAATGAACTTCAAGAGATCATACACAGGCTGACATAATGGTAAGATGCATCAAATATAAGGATAAAACTCAAAAGAGCTGGAGCAGAAGGATGGGGGATTACAGCTGCACAAATTGTTGAAAATGGTACAGTAGATTGAGAAAGTGAACAAAGGGCATAGGAACAAGTTCCTTGCTTTTATAAATTGAGACATAGCCCTCAAAAGCAAAAAGAATATGACAAACCTTTTTAAAAGGCAATTTGACCTCAACTGCAATAGTGTCTTATTTCTGGACAGCATATTTAGAAAAGATGCAAAGAGGTGCCGAAGGGATTTATGAGAATGGTCCAGGGATGAAGGAGCTCAGTTGGACAGACTGGAAAGGTGGGGTTGCTGTCCTGAGGGAAAGTGGACAGGTTTTTAAAAATTATCAGGAACCTAGACAAGGAAAAACTGTTTATCCCTGGAAAGATTGAGAACCAAAGCAAAATGATTTAAGGTGAATGGAAAACTCAATGCTAACGTGAGGAAAAACCTTTCAAATACAACATGCTTTAACTTGGAAATGGGGTGCAAATACGTTCAGTTATACAGTCACAGAATTATGCAGCATGGAAATAGACCCTTCAGTTCAACTCGCCCACGCTGACCAGACATCCCAATCTAATCTAGTCCTACTTGTCAGCATTTGGCCCATATCACTCTAAACTTTTCTCATTGATAGACGGATCCAGGTGTTTTTGCTTTCAAAAGGGGTTTGGACACAACTGATGAGAAAAAAAATGTGCAGATCCATGAGAAAAGGGAACGTAAAAAGGGTCTCTGATTGCTCTTACAAACAGCGGCACCATTGAAGTAGGTCATATAGTCTTGCTCTATGCTTTAGCCATTCTTTGATTTTAATTGCCAAGTCTATTATTCATCAACCTGTCAGAGGAGGCTCAAGGGAATAACAGACAAGAAAGCCCACCAAACTGGTTTTACGCATACTAGAAAATCACTGGTACAGTACTGAACAGCTCTCAACATGGAATACAGCATCAAAACAAAACTTCTCTTCTGAAACAGTTTAGGAAACACTGGCACCAGAAAAAATTGCCCACAGCTTTCCCAAAACAACTTAGTGCTTCTATATGCAATGTACATGTCAAGTCCGGGGGAAATTAGGTCTTCCTCTCAGCACTGTTCCAATAGATGTTTTGGACTGCAATGAACAGCAGAGGTGCTGCCCCCCCACCCCCGTCTGAGATGCAACAAGTCAACACTTAAGAAGTCAATATCATTGCACATTTACAAAACTGTTGATAATCTCAGACATTAGGCTGGAACAGACATCCCATGAGCACCAATTCCATTGGCGAAATACAGTAGTCTGTAAATAAAGATACGTCTGCCTCAAAAGGTCTGACTGAATGGGGCTATACAATATCCATACACTTTTTGTCTATTGGGACAGCAACACATGGGGTTCACTCCCATTATACTTTAATAACTACTGATACCAGACTTAGTATCATGTCCAGGGCAACTGGTGAAAAATTCCATAAGACATTAGATTGGTGGTCCCCTTTAAATCAAGGAACTCAAATTTTAAAAAAGTGGATCACAGGAACACATTATTCATTCCTTATCCAAACTTTATCAGCCAAATTAGTAGATACAATACCAGATCACAGAAGCTTAATTGCACTATTTTGCAAGACGAATGGACCTTTAAAGTCGTTTATGACGTGCACACTGATTTGCAGGCCTTTGTATTTCTCTTGAACATGTGAATTGGTGGTGGAGTGGAGTGTTAACTGATCAAACATGCAGTGTCGGAAGCAAGTGAGGAAGATAGATGGGAGAGCAAGAAATGTGCGAGGAGAATGGGATGGCAAGGAATATATGAAAGCAGCAAAACGGTGGAACACTTGAGAAGAGCGAGAGGAACAAGTGAGGGTAAGGTTGATCATAACTTCATGCTTGTTCACCAGCTAGTGCTTAAAAGGAGTTTGTAATGCACCATTATGGGTCTGATTAAGGATTACTGGTCTCTGGTACTTTTATACTGTGACTGCAGTGTTAGCCAAATTACACCAATGCTGCAGTTATAATGCAGACTCAATCCTAAAGTCACAACTTGAGGAAGCATTCTTTACTCTTAGTTCAGATTCTGACAATATTCATTTTACAGGTGTATTGTTCAATGTCAAATACGTGTTGTGACTGCTGTAATTGTCAAAAAGAAAGTTGCAAAGGGGTATAGACTGGTTAAATTAATGGGCAAAAAGGTGGCAAGTGGAGTACAACATAGGGTTATGGGTGAATGCTGGAACTTTTTTTTGGAGAGCAAAGATGTGTCAATTCCTTGCAGCACATCCTTGGCTTTGGGGCTCTGATGAAAGTTCACACCTCTGAAATGTTAACTCTGTTCTTCTCCACAGATGGTGCCAGTATTTCCAGAATTTTGTTTTTGTTGTTCATGCACATAGGGTTTTGGACATTGTGGTTCATGAATTACACCTGAAGTATTGTGTACAATTTGTCTCCCTACCTAAAATAGATGCACTTCTTGCCTTAGAACGTGACAGAAATTCGCTGGATAGAATGACACTTTCAAACCAGGAATCTATGAGGAAAGATTGAGTGCAATGGGTTTGTATTCTGCAGAATGCAAATGCAATCACCTCTTCGCTTAAGTGTATAAAATTCTTCAGGTGTTAACACTGCTGCTTCAGAGTTTGGGGTCATAGTCTCAGAATAAAGGATTAAGCATTCAGGTTTGACAGAACTCATGTCTTCTGAACGTTGTAACTGTAGGCATTTTTTCACCACAGAGAACTATGGATCTTCACTTGACTTAATTCAAGATTGAGACAAATACACTTTGAAGTGTACTGTGTGTTGAGATACACCATTACTTTTCCATAACATGTTGATAACACCAATTTAACTCTGGGGTGCTGACAGGAGTTCCATCGTGCCTCATCTGCATTTCAAAACCCAACAGTAGATGTGAATGTCAATCATATCAAGTGGACTGCACGGAGCATCTAATCTACTTTGACTCTATTCCTTGATTCCATAATAGCAAAATCAACCATAACACCACCTTTTTAGGCAGTACTGTAAATATGCATACCTTCACCCTGGTGAAATCTTGCTCCTGCACAATACTCCTAAACCTTTAAAAAAATGTAACAAATGGAACAGTCTCCACGTTGGATTCAACAATGTCTCTTCTAGTTACAGAATGCCTCATAACATGGTGTGGGCATCAATTTAACAAACAGCAGCAGGAAAACCTTTCTGGACATGAATTGCTGTGTCTCTGCAGGAAGGGCTCTCTTGCTCTACAGGACCGCTTGTTATTGCTTTGATATCTGCAAAAATACTCTGGTGTTGCTGCATTTGCTCTTATTTATGGTGTGATGGTTTAGTGATGTTGGTGAGTGATTTGATCCCAGGTATAACAGGATTCCATATTGGCAAGTAGACTGATTATTCCTGCTGTAGAGGAATTTTGACCCAATTTGTTAACTTCTGCCAAAATACCTCATGCTGTAGGCTCATTGAGAAGGTACAAATACCCACAACTTTACATAAAGCACCAAAAATCAACTGAACCAATTGCCTCAGAGATAAAAGGTACTGCAGATGCTGGAGAATCCGAGATAACAAGCATGGGGCTGGATGAACACAGCAGGTCAAGCAGCATCATAAGAGCAGCCAGCTGAGATTCTCAAATCTGTGCTCTGAGATACGTTCCTACCCTTAAAATACTTCCAAAACTATATTTGCCACATGACTTCTGTTCCTATGGTACTATGTCAATGGAGTAAACCTTGAGTCAAGGTCAATCAGCTAACAGATTAAGAAGCCACATGGGGTACTGGCCTTTACTAGCTGAGGCATAGAGTTTAAGAGCAGGGAGGCTATGCTGGAACTGAATAAAACACTGATTAAGCCACAGCTAGAGTATTGTGAGCAGTTCTGGAACCCACAATACAGGAGGGACGGGATTGCACTGGAGAGGATGCAGAGGTGATTTACCAGGATATTGCCTGGGCTGGACAATTTGAGTTATGAAGAGAGACTGGACAGACTGGGGTTGTTTACCTTGGAGTAGAGAAGCCGGAGAAAGGACACATGTTTGAGATATATCAAATTATGAGGGACATATACAGGAAGAAACCTTTCCCCTTTGTAGAGGATCAACAAGTACAGAACATAGATTTAAGGGAAGGGGCAGAAAGTTTAGAGGGGATGTGAGGATTTTTCTTTTCCCGCTCAGAGTATGGTGGGAATCTGGAATTCACAGCCTGTAGGCGATGTGGAGGCAGAAACCCTCATACCCAGGAGTCATGTGGCCCTGGCAGGACTCAAACTGAGGGAACAGGTTATTCCTTTGCATTGACAGCACTGTCAACACTTTCCATCATCGTACTGATGATCGAGAGCAAAAGAGTAAATGTTTGGATGGGATAGGTTGTGCTTTTTACAGGCATTTAGTCTTAATCTCCATCTCTTTCTTATCCAAGAAAGCTCTTTTATTTGACCTAGCTTGTCCTTCAACTAAATGTATGTCAATTGCACCCAAACCATGCCCTCTTACGAGGGAACCTACTTTTGTAGAACATTTCTGCCTGCCGATCTTCAATGCTGTTTATGTGGGCCTGATCTGTTGGAATCATGGTGCCGATAGCAAAAGAGTAAAGTCTCACTCACAACGGCACCAAGCTCTCCACATCTGCACTCCTGCCAATCTAAGGAACATAACATCTTGACCTTGGTGGCTGAAGTACATGAGGATGACACGAGCTGAATGAAGAGATTAGCCACTCATAAGTCAGACCACTATTCAATGGCTCGACAAGGTAAAGAAGCCTAGGCTGCGCTATGAGCGCAGAACATGTACAGACTCACAAAGACATGCCTCAATTAAGCATGGGGACATCCAGGAATTGCGGAATACTACCCCCTGCCCCCACATTTCACGTACATTAAAGGAGACAAAAACTGGGAAAATGATATTACAAACAGTGAATGCCACGTGCCCAGAGATATACCACCACAAGATCCAAAACATAACCATTTTTGAAGCACTGCTGGGTCCCCACATAAGATTGGCTACACTCCCATTTGTACTGGCACAGATGTTTGAATTACAGTTAAACTGTTGCACTGTCTGGAAGACTGAAGCCATTAAGAAACTTGAGCCAAGTATTCATTGCACGAGGAAGCATTTCATCAGCAACCTCGATTCAAAACTATTCTCCTTCCCAAAATCCAAACATAAGCCCTGTAACAGCTGCATTCACAGCCCAGCTTGGTTGTGTCACTTATTAATTGCTATCCCCTACCCAAATTTTGAACACGTGAATGAACGATGGCTAGGGGTTGGCCAAGTTTGCCAGAATAATTTCAATCACACAAAAAGCCCAAGGGGACATGGGGAGAAGAAACCAAAGCCCATCACAGCAAATGCTATACTTGCAGCAGTCTAAGCACATCAAGATCCAAACTGACCTTACAACATTAACTATCTATCCTAAAGTTCTATTTCTGGGGCAGAAACAGAACTGGATAAACGAATAAAAGCTAATGTCAAAAATAAAAACACAAAATACTGGAAAAAAATCTGGTCAGACAGCATCTTTAGAGAGAATCAGAGGGAGCATTTCCAGTCCAACATGACTCCTGTAAAGAAGTTTGCTAACTAAAATGATACTAGTTATTCTTGATCTGTTTCCATTCTCAAACCAATCTCAAGCCCAAGAGCCCTGACACAGTCCAATAATCACTTGCATGGCGCTTTATCAAACACCATTCAAAAATCAAATACAATGCACCTACCGGTTTCTCCTTGTCTGCTCTGCTACGTTGAACTTTAATCCACTAAGATTCATCAAATATAATTTCCTTTCATAAGTGTGATTGGACGCAGGGTACCATATAATGAGAAAAAGTGCCCTGTACTATGTGTCTGATAATTGACTGACAAACTAATTTGTTTATTATTACAAGTTTTTTCCTCTGCATTACACTTAGTAATTCTATCGATTGAGGTCACAAACCAGCAGACTAATCAATTTTTAATCAAATAGTTTCTTCAGCATTGTTCCTTCCTTAAATGCTAATTTCTCCAAGTTCCTCATTCTTGCTGTACATTTGGTTTCCAATGATTTCCAGAATGTATTTTGCTCTTCTACAGTCCAAGTAGAAATGAAGTACACATCAGATGTCTCTGCTATTTCTTTATTCTTCGCCGCAATCATTCCCACCTCTAAGGTCAGGCATCTACAGGATACTGCAGGTAATGATGGAGGAGCCTCAGCCCTGGACTTTGAACATGCACAAAGAACTTGCTACTTCTGTGAATGAGAACAAAAACTGCACAGTGGATGGGCAAACTGAATGGGGCACCTCACAAAAACAGGTGAAGAAAGTGGAAAAGGAACACGGTAACAACAGTGGAGTCAGGGGATAAATACAGAACAGGAACTTCTGAAGGGCATGTTGCCTACTGAGCGCAAATATTGCTTTGTGGCTGGAGATAAACTTGAAATATGAGGGGATGGATCCACGGACAGCACAGAAACCACAACATAGACAGAATTAACAAGTATGTTGAGGGAGTTGATGGGTAAAAGTCCAACTTATACAATAGAATCACAAAGGTGATAACCACTGAATTGTGACCTGAACCGAGAACCAACTGGATTAGAAAATTAGTTGGGTACCTCAACGTTCAAGATGGTTATGAGATTAAAAGATTAAGCGAACAAGGAAGAATAGGAAGACCGAAGATTGTGAGTGTCAGAAACCAAAGAACAATGTAGAATTTGATAAAAATCTGAACAATGCAGGCATTTTACCCTTTTAAGAGATTTTGCTAACATATTAAAAGGAGAGTAGCTAAATTAAATGTTGGCAGCATAGCTAGAGACTGGAGAAATGGAGAATAAGGAAATGAGCGAGATGCTGAACAAGTATTTTTGTCGGTCTTCATCGTGGAGAACAGATTACATACCAGAAACAGATGGCAATGAAGGAATTAATAACATTGAGGAGCCCACAGTAACTAATATCAATGAAGAAAAAAATGTAACAACTTAAGGGACTAACATCTGGGGCAAAACTCCACCTGCTACAGAGATGGATGTGCTAGTTCTGATTTTCCAAAATATTCAATGTTCTAGAAGGATTCCAGAGAATTGGAAGTTAGCAAATGTAATACCACCATTCAAGAAAAGAAAGAGACAAAACAGGCAGCTAGTTTGTCTGACAGCTATCAAGAGATTTGTTGGAATCTGGAGGTCTTAACAGCTTTACTTCGAAAATCAGATAATCAGACAATAGCAACACTGTGTTATAACAGTGAAATCATACTGGGCAAATCTAAATCCAGTTTAGATTTCCAAAAGGCATGGAATAAAGTAATACATTGAAAGATGGTGCATCAGATAAGGGCTTACGGAATTGGGAGAATATACGCTGTCATGGTTTGCAAACACTCATGGTCCGGGCCATTTTTCTGAGCAGAAACTCAACATCTACATAATTTTGGTTCAGTACTAAAGGACCGTAAATATTGAAGGCACAACATTTGGATAAGTAAAACAATATTCATTACTGCTTTATGCTTGCTCATTCGTGTCTCAGGTAAATATTTACACCTAGTGTTTCCCAGCTGTCTCACATGTAGTTAGGCACGGTACACAACAGAAAATTCCCAAACATAGAAGTGACTCAAGCATTCCAGACTAGAGAAGTGCATCAACAAAGACATTAGAGGAAAGAATAAGAATAAATAAGGCATTTAAGTTTGCAAGCTATGGTTTCTGGAGTGTCACAACGATCTATGCTTGGGTTTTAGCTATTGAAAGTCTGAAATAGTAGAGTGCAATGTAATAAAAACAAAAAATGCTGGAAATAAATCACAGGTTACGCTGTATCTAGGGAGAATTAATAGTTCACTTTTCCAGTCCATGAGATTTCATCCAAAACTTGCACAGAATAACCCATCCACATTTGCACACAACAAAAAGCTAGAGGGAATATAAACTGTGAGGAGGACACAAAAAAAAGGCCACAAAGATATTGACAGGTTCAGTGAGTGAGCAAAAAGCTGGCAGATAAATACAAAGTGGGAAAGCGTGAGGCAATTCACAATGGTGGTAGGCGTAGAAAAGCACAATATTTGATTTTCAGAGATACTTGGACATGACTGCATCAAGAACATCTGTTATCTCTGCAGTTCTCCTAAAGCATCAGTGGAGTTATGTCCCTTAGTCCCATTAAGTTGCTACATATTTTTACTTGATTGATATTAACTGCCTTAGATTCCTCAGTGTTAATAGTTCCTTGATTGCCATCTAGTTCTGGTGTGTAATTTGTCTACCATCATGAAGACAGACAAAGTATTTGTTCAGTATCTCGCATTTCCTCAATCCCCATGATTTTCCCAATCTCTATCTAAGTTACCAATATTTCATAGAATCCCTAGTGTGGAAACAGGCCCTCAGAGCATCCCACCCAGACCCATTTCCCTATAACCCACTGAATCTACACATCCCTGAACATTATGGGCAATTTAGCATGGACAACCCACCTAACCCTCACATCTTTGGACTGTGGGAGGAAACCGGAGTACCCGGAGGAAACCCATGCAGACACGGGGAGAATGTGCAAACTCCACACAGACAGTTGCCCGAGGGTGGAATCGAACCCGGATCTCTGGCCTTGTGAGGCAGCAGTGCTGACCACTGAGCCACCATGTCGCCAGTACCGTGGCGGGATTTGAACCTCGGTCCCCAGAACATTATCTGGGTCTCTAGATTAACAGCCTAGCAATAATACCACTAGGCCACTGCCTCCCCGTACTCTAGCTACTCTCCTT
This sequence comes from Ginglymostoma cirratum, assembly GCA_024137785.1. Taxonomy (NCBI): domain Eukaryota; kingdom Metazoa; phylum Chordata; class Chondrichthyes; order Orectolobiformes; family Ginglymostomatidae; genus Ginglymostoma; species Ginglymostoma cirratum. The sequence continues at coordinate 2,624,052 of JAHRHZ010000119.1, read as the reverse complement.
TTTATATATATGTAAAATCTCTTTAGAGGAAAAATGCCTGCATCATACCCATTTTATCAATTTCCTCGATAACAAGGTGTGGGGCTGGATGAACACAGCAGGCCAAGCAGCATCACAGGAGCAGGAAAGCTTGACGTTTCGGGCCTAGACCCTTCATC
>JAHRHZ010000119.1:2590880-2618894 GCA_024137785.1 Ginglymostoma cirratum | reverse complement strand
CAAGCAGCATCAGAGGAGCAGGAAAGCTGACGTTTTGGGCCTAGACCCTCCTTCAGATTTTCTGAAGGAGGGTCTAGGCCCGAAGCATTAGCTTTCCTGCTCCTCTGAGGCTGCTTGGCCTGCTGTGTTCATCCAGCTCTACACCTTGTTATCTCAGATTCTCCAGCATCTGCAGTTCCTACTATCCCCAAATACATCTTTATCCTTATTTTGCCTTAATCATTTCTTTTAGATTTGGTAGCTGTGGAATGGGTACTTTTTAAAGAATTGCTGCTTTCCTGGTAGATTTTCATTCAAAATAATTCAGCATCTGTAGTTTGATGTTTGCAACAAAAACACTTTTCTCCCAAGTGATTCACCCAGTTAAAAATTAGGACCTTCTTCTCAAATTGTCTCAACCATCCCCAAGCCAGCTTCTTTCTGAATTATCTGTGAATCTCAAACAAACTCCTGGCAAATCACTCCCGAACAAGTTTTTGTAAATAATTTAGAATACACATCTTGTGTTATTTTCTTGGCTGGTTTCACATTATTCACATTTTGTTTCACTCAACATCCACATCTTTCTGGAACTGCTGCTATGGTTTACTCTTATTCACAGAAATCAATTTATATTTTAACTTACAAACATCTTCAAAAATACCAGAAGGTCCTGTAACAATAATTCATATTCACCTCACCTAATGTACCACTGTGAAAGAATGGCAATTTGCCCCACCCCCTCCATTTTTCCCCAGGTACATTCAAAATTCGTTTTGTAAAAAGTTACTGTTCAAACTGCTTCCATCATCCTTTCAGGGAGAGAGTTTCAAATTACAACCCGCTACACGTGTCCCCAAAGGTTTCCTTGCCTTAAATCTGTGCCCTCGGGTTATCATTCCGCCCTGCCAGTGGAAACAGTTTCTTCCTCATCCACTCGGTGCCTAAGTCTGTCACCTTCTTGGCCACAAAGGTAGATAATCTCACGTTCTCTACTTCACTGTGCCAGAGAAGGCGGAAAAAAATGAAACGGTTCAAAAGAATGATCCTATAAAAAACTTCCACTAAGGATCGATATGTAACTAAGTTGCTTCCATCCACCCACGAAACGAACTCAACGCGACTCTTACCTCCAAGGCTAAGGCCGTTTTGTCATAGGCGCAGGGAACTCGCTTCTGGATGGCTCGGGCATAGATGGGTCCGTTCTGGGTGGTGGGCAGCGGGTTGGTGCCGGTGGGCAGGGGACTGCTGGTCTGGGGCTGGGCATAAGCGTGTGCGGGCTCGGGAATGCCGTAGCTGCTGGAGTTGCGGTAGCCAGCCGTCTGTTGCTGCTGCTGGCTCTGGGCCTGGAAGGTCTGCGGCTGCTGCTGCTGGGGCGACGACTTGACCACCACCTCGACATAGGGCACGGGGATCATGCCGAGGCGGCCGTCCTTGTTGCGGGCGCTCCACCACTGCTCCTCGGGCTTCTCCACGATGACCAGCAGCTCGCCCTTCTTGAAGGGCAGGTCCTCCACGTCGTTGCCCGGGAAGTCGTACAGTGTCCGCACGTACTCGGCGCTCTCCTCGGCTGCTGGCACGGGAGGCACCGGGCCTTTGGCCAGCCCGGTTGGGGCGACGGTTGGAGCCGATCCGGGGGGTGCCCTGGAGGCCGGCTCGATCAGGGTGGTGGTGTCCAGGTAGTGGATCTTGTAGAACTCGAGCAGGCCCGGCAGGTTGTCGAACTCCTGGTCGCCGATCTTGAACTTGCCCGGCAGGCTGTTAATGATGTAGTGCGACACCTTGGAGTTCTCGGAGACCGACAGCACGTAGTCCCCCGGGCAGGTGCTGCTGTCCCTCACCAGGAAAGTGCCGTGCCGCTGGCCCAGCAGCTTGGCCTGCGCTTCCGGCCGGCTCAGCGGCCCGAAGTACCAGCTCGTCCGGTCGTGGGACTCGAACTTGGCGGCGGCCATGGCCCCCTCCTCCTCCTCCTTCCCCACCCACCCCCCAGCCTCCGGACACAGTCAAACCCCGGTAGCGGTAGCAGCAGCGAGCGGCCGGTGGGTGGTCAGGGGCACCAGCAGTCACGGAGGGCCGGCCTCAGCTCACCACCACACGAATCCTCTCCTTCGCCGCTCCGTGTATAGGGCAAAGGGGCGGGTGGGTCTCACAGCCGCTTTCTCCTCATGGTCACCTCCCCCTCCAGTTTTCGACTCTCTCTATGTCTGACTCCCGGTTCTCTCTCAGAGAGACCGCCCGCCCGCCTTCCGCTGGACCCTGAGCAAGATGGCGGCGGCCGATCTCAGACCGGGGAGGGAACGACGCCATGACGTCGGCGGGCACGCCGGGCGGCGCCATGACGTCAGCGCGTAGGGCAGACGGCGCCCTTTTGGCGGGACGACGAGGGAGCTGTTGGTATCGTGCATTCCCTCTCCTCCCTTCTGTCTGGAGGGAGTACGCCGGTGTTCTTGGGGAGGGGGTTAAAAACACCTCCTCCTGGGTTTTTTTTATTTTGTGTGGTGCTCGGTGCCTCCCTGTTTTGTACTGACTATTCCCAGTGATCTCTCGAAGCGACCTTTTGGCTTGGTTTAACGCGATCTGACCTGGAGGTGCTTAAAGAGACAGCAGGTTAAAGAGACATAGGCTAATGATGCAAGCTTATCACGGAGCAGCTCTCTGTAAACAAAAAAAAATGAGTTATAGAGCTCTTACAACAATGAAAAAGAGGCCTTTCAGACCACTGTGCCCACTCCAGTCATCAAACTCCTAAGACAATTCTTTAGCATTTTGGCCCGTATCCTTGCATGTTATGGCTTTTCGAGTATTTATCTGCTTCTTAAATGTTGTAATGGTTCCCATCTCCACCACCCTTTCAGACTAAGTTCACAGATGCCCACCATCGTCTGCGTGAGAAGCCTTCTTCCTCAAAATGCTCTAAACCTCCTGTCTTTTAACTTAAATCTGTGCCTTCTGGTTATGGATTCCTTTACTAAGGAGTTTATTTCTATCTATTCCTCTATGCCACTTATGATTTTTTAGACCTCAGTCACCTTTCTCTGCTGTAAGTAAATCAACCCAACCTATCTAGCCTCTGATTACAGCTGGATCACTCCACCCAAGGCAACATCCTGATGTATCCCTTCTGAATTGTCTCTAATACAATCACATCCTTCATATAGTGTGGCAACTGGAACTGCATGTTGTACTCCAGTTGTAATCTACTAAAATATAGCTCGATTCTAAACTCCCTGCTGCTGTGTTCGATGGTTCTTAACCATATTATCTAGCTGGAATCAAACCCAAGTCCCTGGTGCTGTGAGGCAGCAGTGCTAACCACTGAGCCACCGTGCCACCCTGGACGAGAAGAAATTCCTTCTCATTTCTGTTTTAAGTGGCAGACCTCTTATTCTGAGATTATGCTGTCTGGTCCTAGACTCCCTCACAAGGGGAAACAACTTTTCTGCATCGACCTTGTCAAATGCCCAAGAATCTTGTATGTTTCAATGTCTCATTCCTCTATATTCCAATGATGGAATCTACTCAGCCATTTCTCATAAAACAGTCCCTCAGCTAGGGAACCTTCTCTGGACTGCCTCCATCACTAGTCTATCATTCCTTAGAAAGGATCAAAATTGTTCATAGTATCTCATCTGTGGCCTGAGTAGTACCTTGTATAGTTTTAGCAAAACCTATTTTTTTTGTCCCAACCCTTTGAAATAAAGGCCATCATTCTATTTACCTTCCCTATTCCCCTCTGAAGCTGCTAGATTTTTGTGATTTATGCATGAAGACTCCCAAATCCCTCTTGTAGCTTTCTGCTGTCTTCCTCCATTTAAATCATATTCAGCTCCTCTATTCCTCCTAAATAAATGTGCACAACCTCACATTTTCCCACATTATATTCCATTTGATATCCCTATACAAACTCTTTGAGTCGTCGTCACTACTTGCCTTCTGTCCTATTTTTGTGTCATCTGCAAATTTGGCTATAATACATTCACCTTCCTAATCTAAGTCATATATGTTTAAGATTTTTCTCCATTTAAATAATACCTTCTTTACAAAGTGCATAACCTCACGTTTCCCCACATTATATTCTATCTGCTAAGATTTTGCATACTCACTTGATCTGCCTATATCTCTTTGCAGACTCCTTATGTTATCGTCCCTAGTTTTAGCAAAAACGTCATTACTTTTCTACTCTATTCCCTTTGAAATAAGGCCCACATTCCTTTTACCTTTCCTACCGCCTCATGAATTCGGATGCTAGCTTTTGTGATTTATGCATGAGGACTCCCAAATCCCTCTGTACTGTGCTTTTCGGCAGTCTTTCTCCATTTAAATAATGCTCGTCTCCTCTATTCTTGCTGCTAAAGTGCATAACCTCACATTTTGCCACATTATATTCCATCTGCCAAGTTTTTAACCTCTCGCTTAATCTTTCGATATCTCTCGGTAGACTGTCATCCTCACCACTTGCCTTCCCACCTATTTTTGTCTCATCCGCGAACTTGCAATAGTACATTGGCTTCTGTCATCCAAGTTATTAATCTATATTGTAAATAATTGTGGTCACAGCACTGATCCCTGTGGCAATCTACTAGTTACAGGTGGTCTGAGTTATGATCATTATCACCTAAATGTCCTCCCATTTACACTGTACCTCTTGATATTCCATTAATATTGGGGAAATTCAAATCCCCTCCCATTGTTACTTTAGCTTATTTACACTTCTCTGAGATTTGCCTACATTCCCTGTCCTTCTATCTCTCTCTGACTGTCGATAGTTCACTCCCAGCAATTTAATTGTCCCTTTTTGCTTTTACGTTCCACCCATTTCGTCTCATTTGAGGACCTGTCTAAGATACTTGTCCCTTCTTCACACAGTAATTGACCCCCTTAATATTGCAACATCCCCTCTTTTATCCCCATCCACACTCCATATTGCCTGAAGGTTTTATACCGCAGAATATTAAAGTTCCAGTCCCACCGCTCCCTCAGCCATGTCCCTGTGATATCAATTATATCATATCCCCATTTGTTAATCAACATCTTCAACTCATCTGCTTTATTTGCAAGAGCCATAGAGATCTACAGCACAGAAAAAGGCCCTGTGGTGCATCATATCTGTGCCTACCAAAAACAACCACCTAACTACTTGTATTAAAATAATTTTCCATCCAACTTGTGCCTTAAATTCACTACTTTCACCCTACCCTCTGGACTGAGTTGGTTTTCCCCCTGTATTTCTCTGTATATCACCCCAACAGTGCCACCCCTCCATATCTTATTCCCCTGCCAAATTTGTTTACACTCCAACCAACTGCTCACTTGCGAGGACATTGGTCCCATTTCAGTTCCATGTCTAACTTGTACATGTCCCACCTTTCCAGGAAACAGATCCATTGATCCGAGAGCTTTATGCCCTCTGCCCCGAGCCAACTGCAGCCACACATACGTTTGCTGTATTTTCCTCTTGCCATACTCACTGGCACCTGGCACTGGGAGTAATCCAGAGTTTGTAACCTTTGAGGTGCTGCTTTCAATCCGTCACCTAGCTCCCTGAATGCTTGTTGCAGGACCTCATCCCTCTTTCTCCCTAAGTAATTGGTTCCAGTGTGAACCATGACCTCTGTCTGTTCACCCACTTCCTTCAGGATACTCTGAAGCCATTCAGTGACATCCCTGACCCTAGCCCCAACCCATCCTGGAGTGGTGCTCGTCTTGACCCCTCACTATTGAGTCTCCTACCAATATTGCTCTTTCTCCTACCCACCTTGTGCAGCTGGCTCTGACTGCACTTCCCAGAGGAACTGTTCCTCTCACTATTTTTCAACACAGGAGGAGGGTTTGACTCAAAGAAATGATGAAGGTTACAGAGGGTTTACAGTTGAGCTACACTGGATGAGTGAGCAATGATTAAAAAACGGCAGCGGACCTCACAGCAGGTGTAGCTACAAGTGACAGGAGCAACCAGGATGATCTCAGAATTGTTACAGTGCAAAAGAAGACCACTTGGCCTATCATGTTTGTTTGTTTATTTCAAGATGTGAATTTCAGTAAGTGGAGTGTCCTAAAAGCAGCTTTGTATGAAGGGCGCAGTCAAACGTTTGGAAAAGGAAAAGGTATGGGGAAAGATAAAAAGTCTGGGATTCCAGACTTAATGGTAGTTTAATTGCCACCTTCTTCACACAAAGAATCAATGGGGCGTCATGTACCCGATGCAGGGTGCTGTTTTCCAAGAAAGGCTTTATTCAAGGGATGATGAAAATTTTCTGGAAGGTTGGGTTGGCAAAGATGGGATGGTTTTCCTTGGAGTAGAGGAGACAGAGGTGGGCAAACTAAATGATTAGATTCAGTGTACAAAGAAAAGCTGTTCCTGTAATTGATGGCGCAAAGTTTATGGGACTTGGTTTTAAGCATTTGATGAAGAGATGCAACAAGAACGTGGAATATGTTTTTTAAGTGGTAATTCATTGCTTGTGAGGCTGGGGAAGGAGAGATGATCAATGATTTCAAAAGAAATTATTGGTCATGAGGGAAATATGTTTGCAGGAATAAAGCAAGTCAAGGGCACTGACTGGATTGTTTTACAGAGAGCTGAAATGGTTTCAATCGGCTGAATAACCATCTTCTGTACTATAATGAGTCTATAAAAATACACTGACACCAGACTTGAAGTTTAAAAGTGTACAAATTGTAGGCAATGCTGAAACATCATTATGTTGAAATTGGGTGAGTGCAGGAAGGAAGAAATGTTGAATGTCATGTATAATTAGAATAAGTAAATATGGTTTTACTGAAGAGAATTTCTGATTGACAAATTTATTTGAGTTCTTTGAGGATGTAACTTGTAGATCAGAAAAAGGGGAACTAGTAGAGTTAGTACATCTGACTTTCCAAAAGGCGCTAGGTAAGGCGCCACACTGAAGGTTGATAAGGGTTCACTGAGTTTGGGGTGAAATATTTCAATAAATAAAGAATGGTTAATGCACAGAAAGCAGAGGATATAAATGAGGCATTTTCAAGTTGGAAAACAGTAACTAGTGAAGTGTCGCAAGTATTAGTGCTGGGCAATGTATATATGCTACAATCTATGTTGATGCCTTGGACTACAAGATGGAGACTAATGTATCTAAGATTGCTGATGATATAAGGCTAGTTAGAAAGGTAGGTTGAGGAGGGACACAAAAAGGCTGCAAAGAGAATAAGGCAAGTTAAGTGAGTGGGCAACAAGATGACAGCCGGAGTATAATGTAGGGAAGTGTGAAGTGATTCACCTTGGCTGCAAGTGTAGAGTAACAGAACATTTATTGAAAGGTATAAAGCTTCTTAAGTGTTGATGCTCAAAGAGACAAACAAGGTATGCAGAAAGTCAGCACATAGAGGCAGCAAGCAATTAGGGAGGCAAATTGCATGTTGTCATTTACTGCGAGAGGATTGGCATACAGGAATAATGAAATCTTGCTACAGTTGTACACTGTTTTGGTGACACCACATCAGGATTACTGTATGCAGTTTTTCCCTCCATATTTCTGAAAGGGTATATTTTAATTAAAAAAAATTCAGTCACAGAATGTGGATATCTCTGATTGGGCTAACATTTATTGCCTAGAGACCAGTTAAGAGTCAACCGCATCGCTGTGGGTCTTGAGTCAGACCAGGGAAGGACATTGTATTTTCTTCCCTAAAAACATTACTGAACCAGATGGGATTTTCCTGACATTAGTATCAGTTTCACGGTCATCATTAGACTCTTAATTCCAGATTTTTAGTGAATTCAAATTCAATGATCTACCATGGCAGGATTCAAACCCAGGTCTGCGGAACATTGTCTGTTTAAATTAGAGGCAGTGTAGCAAACGTTCACTAAATTGGTCCCTGGAGTGAAGGGATTGCTGAATGGTGAAGGGCTGATTAAAACGAGCCCATTGTCTCTCATTCTTCTAAATATCAGAAACTAACTCATTGGGACATGCAAGATTCTGGAGGGACTTGACAGAGCTGACTTTGAGAGATTGTTTCTGCAGGTCAGGGAATCTAAAACATGGAGGCACAGTATCTGAGTGAGAAGCCGATCAGTTAGGGTAAAGATGAGGGGAGATTACTTGACTCGAAAGGAGAACGTAGGTATGGAATTCAGGAAAGGAGACGGTGAGGAACCTTGCACAGTTTGACATAGGAAATGGGGAGGTATTGGAGGCTCTGACAGACTCAAAAACAGACAAACCCCCTGGCCTGGATGAATTGTATCCCAGGCGGCTGTGGGAATCGAGGCAGGAAATTATAGTGGTTCTGCCACAAAGTTTTAATTCCTCTCTGGCCACGGAGAAAGTGCCAGAGGATTGGAGGGCAGCTAATGTTGTTCCACATTTCAAGAAGGGTAGTAGGGATGAATTTGTAAATTACAGACCGATGAGTCTCACGTTAGTGGTAGGGAAACTGTTGGAAAAAAAATTCTGAAATAGCGAATTAATACACAATTGGAAGGGCATGGGTTAATTAGGGATAGTCAGCATGGCTTTGTTAGAAGGAGGTCATGCCTAACAAATTTGTTAGAATTTTTCAAAAATGTGATCAAATGTGTGGACGATGGAAGTTCAGTTTCTTTTTCTATCCATTTGTGGGATGTGGGCATCGCTGGCTGACCAGCATTTCTCACCCATCCCTAGTTGCCCTTGAGAAGGTGGTGGGAGTGAGCTGCCTTCTTGACCCGCTGCAGTCCTCCTCCTGTGAAGTCACCCACAATGCTATTAGGGAGGGAATTCCAGGATTTTTACCCAGTGACAGTGAAGGAACTGTGATATATTTCCAAGTCAGGATAGTGAGTAGCTTGGAGGGGAACTTGGAGGTGGTGGTGTTCCCATATGTCTGCTACCCTTGTCCTTTCTAGATGGAAGTGGTTGTGGGTTTGGAAGGTGCTGTCTGAGGATCATTGGTGAATTTCTGCAGTGCATCTTGTAGATAGTACACACTGCTGCTACTGAGCATCGTTGGTGGATGTCGTGCCAATCAAGTGGGCTGCTTTGTCCTGGATGATGTGAAGCTTCTTGAGTGTTGTTGGGGCTGCACTCATTCAGGCAAGTGAGGAATAGTTGTTGTTTATATGGGTTTTAGCAAAGCTTTTGACAAGGTACCACATGGGAGACTGATTTAGAAGGTTAAAGCACATCGAATTTAGGGAAACTTGGCAAGATGGATCAGAAACTGGCTTAGTCATAGATTCAGAAAGGATAGTGGTAGAAGGCTGTTTGAGTAACTGGAGGTTCCTGTCCAGTGGTGAACCACAAGGATCAGTATTGGGACCCTTATTGTCTGTTGTGTACATTGATATGGATGAAAATGTGGAGGGAATGTTAAGCAAGTTTGCGGATAACATCAAGATTGATAGGGGTGGTTAATAGTGAAGAAGATGGTTGCAGGTTACAGGGAGATATAGATGGGTTGATTAGATGGGCAGAGCAGTGGCAGATGGTATTTAACCCTGATAAGTGCGAGGTGATACACTTGGGAAGAAGAAACAAGATAAGGGAGTATTTAGTGAATGGCAGGACACTGAGTAGCTTAGAGGAACAGAGGGATCTTGGGGTAATTATTCACAGATCCCTGAAGTCAGCAGTGCACATGAATAGGATAGTTAAGAAGGCATATGACACACTTGCGTTCATCAGCTGTAGCATAGAGTATAACAGCAAGGAGGTAATGTTGGAGTAGTACAGAGTGTTAGTTAGGCTGCAGCTGACCGCTGTGTGTAGTTCTAGTCGCCTCACTAGAGGAAGTATGTGATAGCACTAGAGTGCGTACAGAGGAGGTTCACCAGGATGTTGTGTGGGATGGGGCAATTAAGCTATAAGGAGAGATTAGATAGGCTTGAATTGTTTTCTTTAAAGCAGAGAAGGCTGAAGGGGGACATTATTGAGGAGTATAAGATGATGAGATATGAACAGGGTGAATAGAGAGCTGCTTTGTTGAGGGATCATTCATGAGGGGGCATTGTTTTAGGGTAAGGAGTGGGAGATTCAGAGGGGATTTGAGGAAGAACGTTTTCATTCAGTGGGTGGTAGACATCTGGCATGCACTGCCTGGGAAGGTAGTGGAGGCTGGAAACCTTATAACATTGTAAAAATATTTGGATGAGCCCTTCAAACATCATAACATTCAGGAATATGGGCCAAGTGTAGGAAATTGGGATGAGCACATCTTTAGTGGTAGCTATTGTTGGTGCAGACGCGATGGGCCTTTCTACGCAGTACGAATCTACGACTCAAAAGATTCATAAGATTCTCCAGCCCAAAGGATTGTGGTTTCTCCATTGCTCAATATATTTAATACAGGAATAGACAGATTTTCAGTCCCTTAGGAAATCAAGGGGTATAGGAGCAAATGGAAAGGTGGTTTTGAAACTAAAAGCTTCTGACTAAATAGCAGAGCACGCTTGATGGGCCATATGAGCAATTCAATGGTAACACAAAGGAACACTGACAAATGGTGCTATTTGCATGTGACAATATCGAAAGCTAGCATCTTTAAAAATGTTAGTCCGCAGCACAGTCTTTGTATTACCGAAACAAGCGGAATTTTGGAAAAGTCTGTATCAGAGCATAAGAATAGGAGGAGTAAAGCAATGCAGCCTTTCACAGCTCTGCCATTCCATAGGTCATTGTTGATTGGGGTATCAAATTAGTTTTCCCACCCAACACTCAAAAGTATATCAATTCTTAAATGTTAAAGATACTGAACATTGGCTGTCCTTCATTTCCCTGGATAGAGATTTCTGAAACTTCACAACCCTCTGAGTGAGGAAGTCCTCCTAAGCCCTACTGTAGAGTTTTCACTCTCCAGCCAGGAGAAGCAGTGCCTCAGCCCTTTAAAGATTCTAGATGTATCATTGAGAGCACTTTACCTTCTTCTAAGCTCCATAGAATATTGACACTTTCCAGTCAATCTCTTCTCATTTGATAGTCTTTTCAACCCAATACATATCAGAACATGAACTGTGTTGCCATCCCTCTAAGATGATATGTATCTCTTTCGGCAAGGGAGATCAGGACTGTATAGGACTCCAAATACATCTCTCCAAAGCCCTCAATAAATCTAACTCCCTAGCAATGAAGGCTAACGTATATTTTCCAAAGGATTTGCAGTAGCTGCATGTTAACATCCTGTGACTCACGGGCAATAACACCAGATATTCTCAGTATTTACTCATCTCCCACCTTTTAAGAATTTTGTTTTTCCATTCTTGCTGACAAAGTAGATAATGTCACAATTTCCCCTGTACAAAATCCAGTATCTCTTTGTCCATTCATTTAACCGGTCAATATCCCTTTGTAGCTTTAATTGTGTCAATTGCACAGTGCACGTTATGCACCGACACAATAAACTTGTCACATGAGAGTTATCAAAGCAGGTAGTGACTCTGAAGCAGAGGAAACTTTGCCTTTGTTACAGAATTAGTTTGGGGCTTTAGGATTCAGGCTAAGGCATTTGGAATTCTGTGGACTCCCAGTGATCCACTGACAACAGATCCACTATAACGCTAAGATTGTCTACTTCCACCTCTCTAATATTGACCAATGTTACTTCGTCAACCATGAAACCTTCACCCATGTTTTTATTACATCTGAGTTGACTATTTTAATGCACTTTTAGCTAGCCTCCCATCTTCCACTCTCCATAAACTTGAACCATCTGGACCTCTGCTGACTGTATCCTAACTTGCACAAGTCCTATTATCCCTTTATCCCTGTATTCACTGGTCAGCACTGGATCACAGTCAAACATCACCTCGATTTTAAAAATTCTCATCATTAGCTATAATTCCCTCCAGTGTCGGTCCTCTCTATCTCTGTCTTCTTCTCATCCCCTGTATGACTTATTTCTAATGTTATGTGCTCCTCCACTTCTGGACTTTTGCAAATCCCCAATTTTATATCACTCTCTACCATTATCAGATGTATCTTAATCTTATGTGCTCCAGAATTCCTCCTGTAAACCCCTCCGCTTCTGTACCTCGCTTTCCTCGCTTTGAGATGCACCTTAGAATTTTCTTTTTTGGCCAAGCTTTGGTTAACCTCCCTGACTGTTTCACTATTTTCAGTGTCAAATTTAGTTCGATAATGTGAAACATCAAAGCGCACTTACTATCATTCAAGGGCCTATATAAATGCAAATTGCTATCATTAATGTTGACTGCCCAGATTCATGGATGTCTAGACACTACTTGAGAAGGCTGCTAACAAAAATTCAGTCAGAACGAGTCAGGTTATTCACCTGAGATCAATGAATCATGCATAGTACGTCCCCTTCTCTTTGTTTCAATGCATGCTGTAACGCTTTAAGCTACCTCTGTAAAATCTCCATCTTCTCTTTACAGAGCACATGTACTGTGATAACAAAAACAGAAATCCCTGGAAAATCTCAACAGGTCTGGCAGCATCTGTGGAGAGAAATCAGAGTTAATGGTTCGGGTCCAGTGACCCTTCTTCAGAACATGTAATGTGACTATCTATTTCCCGCAACATTTTTCTTGAATGGCTCAACTCCTGGCCACATAAAGTACTTTCCTGGGGGGAGAAAGGAGACTTGTCATTTTATGGAAGTGCTAGTGTCTCTAAGAAGATTATGGATTGATTGAATTGAGGTGTTTTTAGGAGATTGAAAGGTGACATAGGATAGATAGAGGGAAACCATTTGCTTTGGTGAGGGAATACAGAAGAAAGGAGTATTGCCTTAGAATGAAGCCATAGACAGACAATGTTAACAAGTGTTATTTTACATAAAAGGGGCTACTGGTGATCTGAAACTGTTTTGCCAGAAATGCTAAAACTGAGATATTTGCTTGCAAGGCAAGGTATACAAAGTCATGGAACCAAAGCGGATAGATCAAGCTACAGGATCAACTGTGGTCTAATTGAACGGCAGAACTAGCTGGAAGGGATGGCCATAGGACCAGGAGACATTGAAGCAATGGATCCATAATCCATCAAATTTACTCAGCCATTCAATGAGATCATGGCTGATCTGATGCATTTCAGTAAGGTTTCCTCTCACTCTTCTAAACTCCAAAGAGTACAGGCCCAAAGTACTCAACCTTTCCTCATAAGAAGATCCCTACATACACTTCTGCTGTTTCTACATTATTAATACTTTGTATTCGTTTCGGCATTCCTTCAGCTGCTAATTTCACCAGGCTGATTGCACCATTGAACTGAAGACCTCCTTCCACCTTGTCAGGGAACATTGTGACAGTGTCTTGCATTCCTGATGATAAGTTTGTAAGAACATCTGGTTCATCATTACTATCCACTATCCTTTTCAATAGACTCACAGTGCCTTGTGTCCCTATAAAGAGAACACTTATAATTACTGGACCCCATGTGTCCAGCCAATCATCCAGGATGAATATTTTGCACCTCCACGAATGTCACTCTTTAACATGTACATCCTCCTGGCGGATATCTGCTGATGTCAGTGTCTCTTTTTTCCCCAGACTTTTTTACTGAAATCAATCCAAATTCCCTAGGATGTTAATGCCAGTGAGGGCACATTAGAGTGCAGCAGGAAATGGCTATTTCTAGCTGTACTGTACTCTTGGTACTGATAGCATACCACAGCCGCTAAAGTCCTCCTGAAAATAATAGGTGAGAATGCTTCTCCTAACTCATTTGAGACCTGGATTAAATTCCACCCAGAATGATGAGGTAAATTATTGACTGTTTTTTAATTCATTCACAGGATGAGGGTTCACTGCCCTATCCCAAAATCCCCAGAGAGCAGATAAGTGTCAACCACATTGCTGTGGGTCTGCAGTCACGTATAGGCTAGACCAGGTAAGGATGGCAGTTTCCTTCCCTAAAGGACATTAGTCAACTAGATAGGTTTTTCTTGCAATTGATTCATGGTCATTGTTACTCTCTTGATTCCAGATTTCTAATGTATTCAAAGCCCACCATTTGCTGTGGCAGGATTCAAACCTGGGTCCCCCGAACATTAGCTGAGTTCTGGATTACTAGTCCAGCCACTAAGCCATTATGTGCCCAAGTCAGCATGGGTCAGAGATTTATTTTTGATAGTTTACATTCACTCATAATTTTGCACAATTTGGCTGACCCTTGGAAGTGGAAACCTGTCAATAATCTAACCTAACCCGCATTGTGCCTGAGCAGGGACTAGTTGAGGCAGTCTGGAGCTGTGTAAGCCATATAGCACTATCTTCGATCTTTATTCACAGTCTCAGGTAAGGTGAGGCCAGCAACATCAGTGAGTATACGCTGAGAGGTGGAGTTGTTGATGTGTGAGGGGAAATAGAAACCACCAAAAGTTTCCAATTGAGCAGTTCCAGCTCTGTACTGTACTTTCAGCATTTATCTGATTGGCGTGGGACATGATGGGGCTATCTCTAAAAGTGCAGCAGAATTGTATATTTGTGTTGTGGGAGATGAGTGAAGATTGATTTTATTGAGGCCAAAAAGCAGGCCGCATGCAGTTCAGTGCAGCAGCCTTGATAGTCTGCACCAGAAAATCAGGTGGATGCCATATCAAAGTGGACATTTATAGGGGACTGCAATGGTGACAAAGTTCGACATTCTAGATAACCCGTGTCTGTATCAGATCCTAGACTTATGCTTCTGAAAACTTGCCTCCTCCCCAACCAGTCACGCTGGGAGCGATCAATAAGCAGAACTCACAAGGAATATTTAAAACAGTCCTCATCTCTATCAAGGTGAGTCTTGCCATTTTAGCTGTTTTCATCAAATTTTCAGCTGTTTTTGGTATTTCTTATAGAGTGAGATTGCAGGGTAGACGAAACGTTGTAAGAGGATTTACTTTCTGAATCAATTAACATGGGAGTATAGCTGCCTACGGCACTGGGGCTGCCCAATCAGGAGAAAAGGCTGTGAGAGGGTAAAGGAGCCAAGAGAGCAGGAGGCTTTGTCTGCTGGGTAGTCAGAAATCGATTGTCATACCTGAATCTCACAGACAACCAGCTTGTATGCTGGCTGCATTTCGACATACTTCCATATAACAATGACAGACACAATGACATTAGAAAGCATTTGGTTTAATTAATGAAAGTCAGTGCAGCTTTATGAAAGGAACATCATGTTTGACTAACTTGATTGAGTTCTTTGGCAGAGTAATAGTGGTTTGATGTGAATGTGGTGTCGTTGATGTTCTGGAAATGGACAAAGGCATTTGATATATTTGACTTGTTAACAAAAATTGAAGCCCATTGAAATTAAAGAAACAATGAAAGCACAGACACAAAATTGGCTAAGGGACAGAAAGCAGAAAGGAGAACAAATAGTTGTTTACTGGATGGAATGGT
The DNA here is from genome assembly GCA_024137785.1 of Ginglymostoma cirratum. NCBI lineage: Eukaryota > Metazoa > Chordata > Chondrichthyes > Orectolobiformes > Ginglymostomatidae > Ginglymostoma > Ginglymostoma cirratum. Next base: position 2,603,605 of record JAHRHZ010000119.1, on the reverse strand, counting down.
GTTCCCCAGATTATCAGCACCACTACTCTATTTCATATTTAGTATACAGGACATAACGTCAATGTTTGCCATTGACCTAAAAGTAAATAAACAATGAGGAGGTCAAAATCTGATTAAATAAGCAGGAATGTGGCAGATGCAGAAAGCGTACAATGGGTACATTTTAGTAGGAAGAATTAGGAGGGTTGTCATGGCTTTGGAGAAGGTGCAGAAGAGATTTACCTGAACAGAACGGTACTGAAAGACAATGTGGAGAGTTTGGAGTTCACATTAAATCAGAGAAGGTTAAGGAGGAATGGGTTTGATAAATAAAGTGAATATTTCTCTGATTCTGATTACAGGGTGTCAGTTGGGTTTCAGCTAGAATTGGACTTCATCGCCATGGCCTGTAGTGCTGAAGGTCTTTGCAACTGGAAACTCTAATGTCTTTAGTTTCTTGAGAACAACTCAGTCACTATGCTGCAAACATAGCCACTCACTGATGGTCTGTTCATGAACAATTGCTTGATAGTACAAAATTTAAACATTGCTATAAAGAGAAACAAAGTTGAAGTTTCTTGAATTGTACTCATCAGGACTGAAATTCAGGAAAACTGAGTTTAGAAAGAAAATATCAATTTTTATAGCATTAGAAGGGACTGCTGATTGGTTGTCCCATGTTTGCCATAGAAATGCAGCAGGAACTGTCCCCCGTCGGAGTTTAACAATTAAATTCAAACCAGGCAAATTGACTCTGATTGGTCAGAGTATTGCCATGGGATTTTTCTCTCTCTATATCTCTTTATCCAGCGAGAATGTTATAACATGTGGACATATTCCTTTTGCCTGTAGTGAGCAGGTTCTCCTGCCTGAATATGTGTAGCTTCCAACATGTGCACATGAATCATACTGCAAGCCCAAATTATAATCCTAAAGTGGTTTCCAGTGTAACTTATGAGGCATCATTGCCTTCCAGATGGTGGCTAACAAGAAGTAAAAGCATTAGGATTTTCCCTCATTGCTAGATTCTGCCAGGTGCAGATAACTGTTGACTGCAGCACTGTTTGACTTGTTAGGAAGATACTGAGGGTACTTGAGACAGCCATGGAAGGTGGCCTTAAGGTGCAATGACCTCTAAGGAGCTGGTTGCAGGCAGCTGAGCTCTGTTTTGGCTGAGGTAGCCTGACTGGGTTATGGGTTCCACAGTCACAGGGAGTCTTCCTGTACCCTGGTTAATGACCACTTTTCACATGGAAATGCTTTTGTGGCACACAGGCAAAGGAACTTCAACGCCCAACAGAATACCATCTCTCAACCTTGAATGATTTGATGAAAACCGAAGGGCCACAGATGGGGAGAGACTCATCCAAATTAGGTTTGACTATGGCTTGTTGGATAGGTTGGCTCTATATCATATCTGTAGATAATTTTTACTTGTAAATTTTACTGTAGATGTCAGCTCCATGTTCCTCAACCATGCCCTACCCTCTATTCCCTGATTAACTCAGAGCCATGAGGGATGACTGTAGGGCAGGTTCCTGTTAGGCCGATGGCCAATTGGAAGACCCTGTCCTTCCTTCTCAAAACAATTAGCTGATGGCCTCTTCCTTCATTTTCTCATCCCCTGCTCAGCTCCATTCACCATCCTTTCTTCTCTCTTTCCCATTCCCTTCCCATCCTTCCTCCTCATCTCTTCCCCAATTCCCTCTGACTCCCCTCACTTTTCTTCCCATGTCCCTCTCCTGTTCCCCTATTCATTCCCTCTTCACTTTTCCCTTTCCTTATTTCCCTCTCCCACCCACCCTGTCTTTCTCTCCCTTTGTCTCTTCCCCTCCCTTCTGCTCTTATTACCTATTGCGCACCTTCTCTTATACCTCCCCTTTGCTCTCCATTTCCCTGCTTCTTCCCTCTTTCCTTCCTCCTGCATCAACTCTCACTTTCCCGCTTCTACCCTTGCTGTCTTTCCCTTCTCCTACTCTCTCTTTGCTCCTTCTCTCCCTGATTACACATTCAGCTCAGCTCTGTTCAGATTCCGTTACCATTTCACAACAGAAGTGGTTGCTTCACCTCCTCTATATTTCTACATCTAGCTACACACAAACTCTCTGGTTGAGGAAGAATTGGCTTCTGGTTATTTGGTTATTGTTTTATGAATGCAGTCTGTATAATCTGACCCAATTCAGTGGAGAGTTCCTGGAATCATCCAACCTTTGCTTCATCCCATTGCCATTCTTTATGTTAATGCAGACTGTTAACACTCTCCCTAGCCCAGGCAATATTGTACCTGGGACCAGACACCCACAATACTCCAGCCAATGCTGCATAACATTGAAGGAGGGATTTCTGGACATCATGCCTTTTGATAGCTCTTTGAAGTAGCTATCCACTTGCTCTCAGCCCAACCAACACCACTGTTCCCAATGGCTCTGCATTTCTTTCTTTTTAGGTATTTATCCAACTCCCTTTGAAAGTCATTATTGAATATGTTGCACCATTTGTTCAGGCAGAGCAATAACTTACTAATCAATGTTTTCTCGTCTCGACTCTACGACTGACTTGTTCACATATTATCTCCATTCTGTCCCTCTGAATGTGGAGCTTCCTGCCAGTGGTAACAGTTTTATTTACTGATGTTTTCCTTGCCCAAGAATCTACTGGGCTGCGAAACCCCAGGGGGTTTTGGGCTAACAAGGCTCTCCAACAAGGAGAGCTGACCATCTATTGTTACACTCGCTTTCACACTGATTGATGCATCAAATGTCACACTAACTGTTAAACTGGTTGTTACATCTAATTTTTATTTCAACCTGTGTTTTTCCCCACACAAATTTCCCCATCACTGAGGCAAAGCCCTAGCACGTGATCGCAGCCAATTGGTCTACCACACTCACTATTATTACACTGTTTGTCACACCCACTGTCACACTGTTACAGTGATTGTCACACCCAATAACATATTTACTATTGCACTGACTGTTATGCCAAATAACATACTTGTTGCACTGATTGTTACACTTAATAACACAATTGCTGTCACAATAATTGTCACACTCAATATTAAACTCACTATTATAATGTTTCTCAAATATCACAGTCTGACCTAACGGAATGAGGGAACTGGTGAAGTACATATTAATGAAGAGTTAATTGGTTTTGAATTTATTGTATAGGTATGAGGAGATAGTAATCAGTGTGGTGTGATGGGTGTGTGAGTTTTATTGAATGTGGCTAACTGACTTAAAGCTCCCATGTAAAAGTGTTCACTTAAGGAGTCAGTAAGGAGAGATGATATCTTGGAAGGGTCCTCAAATAGGCTTTTGTGGTAGAACTTAGGAATGTTAAGGGGGAGCTACTTTACTGGGAGTATATTATAGGTCCTCAAAGAGTCAGCGGGAAATAGAGGAGCAAATATGTAGACAATTCAGAGATGTGTAATAGCTATAATTGGGTAATTATACTAGGGGATTTCAGCTTTCCCAACATAAATTGGGATAGTCATAGTGTTAAGGGTCTAGATTTCTTGAAATGTATCCAGGGGAGTGTTTTGTATCAATATGTAGAAGGCTCAATGAGGGACAGTGTAGTGCTGGACAAGTGTTCAATGTGGCAGTAGGGGAGCATTTAGGCAATAGCGACCACAACACAATACAGTTCAAATTTGTTCTGGACAAGGAAAAAAAATGGCCTGCAAAAGACGGCTTTCGGCTGGGGAAGACAGATTTTATTAGCATAAAGCAGGATCTGGCCACAGTAGACCGGGAACAGCTCCTCACAGGTAACTGTACAACAGAGTAATGGGGGGCATTCAAAAAGGAGCTGGGGAGAGCACAGGTCCAACATATACCTTTTAGAGGGAAGTGTAGGAGTAATAAGCTCAGGGAACCCTGGATATGTGGGATGATTCAGAACAAGATAAAGATGAGGAGTCGGGCTTTTAGCAAGTCTAAAGGAAGCAATTCGGTGTGGCCTTAGAGGAATACAGGAAAAAACTTAAGAAAGCAATTAGAAGAGCAAAAAAGCAGATGTGAACTTGTGAACAGGATTAGGGAGAATCCTAAGATATTTTATAAATACATTAAAGAGAACAGGTTAACCAGGGAAAGAGTAAGGTCCATTAAGGATCAAAGGGACAACCTGTGTGTGAAGTTGCAGGATATTGGAAGGAGGTTAAATGAATACTGCTCTTTGGTCTTCACTCTGGAAGAAGAGAAAGTAGGTACAGAATTCAGGAGAAGGGACGTGAGGAAGCTTGCACAGTTTGACATAGGAAATAGGGAGGTATTAGAGGCTCTGAGGACTTAAAAACAGACAAATCTCCTGGCCCAGATGAATTGCATCCCAGGCTGCTGTGAGAGGTGAGGCAAGAAATTACAGCGGCTCTGACACAAAGTTTTAATTCCTCTCTGGCCACCGGGGAAGTGCCAGAGGATTGGAGGGCAGCTAATGTTGTTCCACATTTTAAGAAGGGTCGTAGGGATGAACCAGGAAATTACAGACTATCAGTGGTAGGGAAACTGTTGGAAAAAATTCTGAAATGATGAATTAATACACAATTGGAAAGGCACAGGTTAATTAGGGATAGTCAACATGGCTTTGTTGGAAGGAGGTCATGCCTAATAAATTTGTTAGAATTGTTCAAAAATATGATCAAGTGTGTGGATGAGGGATGTTCAGTTGATGTAGTTTATATGGATCGTAGCAAAGCTTTTGACAAGGTCCTACATGGGAGACTGATTGAGAAGGTTAAAGCACATGGAATTGAGGGAAACTTGCCAAGATGCATCAGAAACTGGCTTAGTCATAGAACACAAAGGGTAGTGGTAGAAGGCTGTTTGAGTGACTGGAGGCTGGTGTCCAGTGGTGTACCACAAGGATCGGTATTGCGACCCTTATTGTTTGTTATATACACAAATGGTACAGATGAAAATGTGGAGGGAATATTAAGCAAGTTTGCAGATGATACCAAGATTGGTAGGGTGGTTACTATTGAAGAAGATGGTTGTAGGTTACAGGAAGATATAGATGGGTTGAACAGATGGGCAGACCAGTGGCAAATGGTATTTAACCCTGATAAGTGTGAGGTGATGAACATTGGAAGAAGAAACAAGTTGAGGGATTATTTAATTAATGGCAGGACACTGCGTAGTTTAGAAGAACAGAGAGATCTTGAGATAATTATCACAGATCCCTGAACTCAGCAGTGCACATGAATAGGATAGTTAAGAAGGCATATGGGACACTTGCTTTCATCGGTCATGACATAGAGTATAAGAGCAAGGAAGTGATGTTGCAGTAGTACAGAACATTGGTCAGGCCACAGCCGGAGCAGTTCTGGTCACCTCACTACAGGAAAGATGTAATAGCACTACAGGAGGTAGAGAGGAGGTTCAGCAGGATGTTGCCTAGGATGGAGAAATTGAGCTATTAGGAGGGACTAGATAGGCATGGATTGTTTTCTTTAGAGCAGAGAAGACTGAGGGGGGACATGATTGAGGAGTATAAGATTATGAAGGATATGGACAGGGTGAACAGAGGGCTGGTGTTCCCCTTGATTGAGGGGGCATAGTTTTAGGGTAAGGATCAGGATTTCAGTGGGGATTTAGGAAAGAAGAAGTTACACTCAGTGGGTGTTGGGAATCTGGAATGCACTGCCTGAGAAGGTAATGGAGGTCGGAAACCTTGTAAACTTCTTAAAAATATTTGGGTGAGCACTTCAGATATCATAACAATCAAGGATGTGGGACAATGCAAGAAATTGGGACTAGTGCTCTTTTAGTGGTAGTTACGTCAGTGCAGACTCGATGGGCTGAAAGGCCTTTTCTACAAAGTATGAATCTATGAAATTATGGACTGTTGTTTAAATATAGTTATTTTTGGAGTATAACATAGAACATAGAACATTACAGCGCAGTACAGGCCCTTCGGCCCTCGATGTTGCGCCGACCTGCGAAACCAATCTGAAGCCCATCTAACCTACACTATTCCCTTATCATCCATATGTTTATCCAATGACCATTTAAATGCCCTTAAAGTTGGCGAGTCTACGACTGTTGCAGGCAGGGCATTCCACGCCTTTACTACTCTCTGAGTAAAGAACCTACCTCTGACATCTGTCCTACATCTATCACCCCTCAATTTAAAGCTATGTCCCCTCGTGCTAGCCGTCACCATCCGAGGAAAAAAGGCTCTCACTGTCCACCCTATCTAATCCTCTGATCATACTGTATGTCTCTATTAAGTCACCTCTTAACCTTCTTCTTTCTAAGGAAAACAGCCACAAGTCCCTCAGCCTTTCCTCATGAGACCTATCCTCCATACCAGGCAAAATCCTGGTAAATCTCCTCTGCACCCTTTCCAATGCTTCCACATCCTTCCTATAATGCGGCGACCAGAACTGCACGTAATATTCCAGGTGCAGCCGCACCAGAGTTATGTACAGCTGCAACATGACTGCACGGCTCCGAAACTCAATCCCTCTATCAATAAAACCCAACACACCGTACGCCTTCCTAACAACCCTATCAACCTGGGTGGCAACTTTCAGGGATCTATGCACATGGACACCGAGATCTATCTGCTCGTCCACACTACCAAGAATCTTACCATTAGCCCTGTACTCTGTATTCCTGTTACTCCTTCCAAAATGAATCACCTCACACTTTTCCGCATTAAACTCCATTTACCACCTCTCAGCCCAGCTCTGCAGCTTATCTATGTCCCTCTGTAACCTGCCACATCCTTCTGCACTACCTACAACTCCACCGACTTTAGTGTCATCCGCAAATTTACTAACCCATCCTTCTACGCCCTCATCCACGTCATTTATAAAAATGACAAACAGCAGTGGCCCCAAAACAGAACCTTGCGGTACACCACTAGTAACTGAACTCCAGGATGAACATTTCCCATCAACCACCACCCTCTGTCTTCTTCCAGCTCGCCAATTTCTGATCCAAACCGCTAAATCACCCTCAATCCCATGCCTCAGTATTTTCTGCAATAGCCTACCGTGGGGAACCTTATCAAACGCTTTACTGAAATCCATATACACCACATCAACCGCTTTACCCTCGTCCACCAGTTTGGTCACCTTCTCAAAGAGCTCAATAAGGTTTGTGAGGCACGACCTACCCTTCACAAAACCGTGTTGACTATCCCTAATCAAATTATTCCTTTCGAGATGATTATAAATCCTATCTCTTCTAATCCTTTCCAACACTTTACCCACAACCGAAGTAAGGCTCACTTACCTATAATTACCAGGGTTGTCTCTACTCCCCTTCTTGAACAAGGGGACAGTATTTGCTATCCTCCAGTCTTCTGGCACTATTCCTGTAGACAATGATGACATAAAGATCAAAGCCAAAAGCTCTGCAATCTCATCCCAACTTCCCAGAGAATCCTAGGATAAATCCCATCCGGCCCAGGGGACTTATCTATTTTCACACTTTCCAGAATTGCTAACACCTCCTCCTTGTGAACCTCAATCCAGTCTAGTCCAATAGCCTGTATCTCAGCATTCTCCTCGACAACATTGTCTTTTCTTAAACATTAGTTGCAGACTCACTGAGGATAGCTGAGTCAGGGTTTGATTACACACCCTTGTTTTCTGAAAATGAGCCTTGTGACCAGTGGGAGAATGAGGTTACAATGTAAACTTGGTTACTTCTTCGCCAAGGATGAATGAAGGTACACCTGTACGGCCTTAGCACTTTCATTACTACACAGAAGCAAAATATGGAAAATTTCTCTGGACGTCAAGCCTGATGATGTGAACACTGATGACAAAATGGAGAGATTGTTAATTTTCAAGTTTAAAATTGATAAAAATGATGAATTATTGACTACTTGTGAGGTCTAGTCAGAAGTAAACAAATTTAGAAAGACTGAAGACGGTACTGTAGAAGAGTACATATGGAATTCAGATGGTTGTATGCAAGACAGTCGAAATTTCATTACCAAAGTATCTATTATGGAAAGTTCTAATCGTGATGGGAGTTAAGTTTGGAAATAAACATGCACTGTGAGAACAAATGTCGGAAGCACTAAAACATTCCTGGGAAAGCATTGATTCCCAGCAGCATTTGTAGCATTAAAAGGGCAATATGACTGAAAATAGAGGACACAATGCTAGCAAATTAGTGAGACTGTCTAGAGGCAGGTTGCAATGATAATATGAGAGGGGACCTGCGACAAATAGAAATGAGGACAGAAATGCTATTGATAATTTTAAGAAGCGAAGAGAACCTGGGAATTACAATAAATGCACGAACCCCAGAAATGTTCAGGGTTGTCAATCAATGTTTTAGATGCAATTCAAAGTACCACTATGCCACGAGCTGTTCCAAATGCTGTGATACAGTATTGAAAACCAAATGTGAAACAGAGGATTTCGAAGAAGAAATGGAGATACAGATCAAAGAGAATGCACTGTTTTGACACAAGAAGTATCAACCCAGTGACTAATGTATTGGTAGCAGAATCTTGCAATTGTGCAGAATTGGACTGGGGATACATATCTGTCCCGTGTTGACGAGATCAGTAAAATGCTACCCAGGAACTTCTGCATAATAAGGATTGGGACAAAGTTGAGGAATTTGAGAGTTTAATCAGTTTCAGATTTGGGGATGATAACGTACTAAAACCTCTAAAACATTCCTTGTAAAATAGCTAGAATCAATAATTTTACTAGCACAGATGTAGTGTACAATGAAATGCCTTTGTTATTAAGCAGACTGTGGATGAAGAATGCACAGTTGAGACCAGATATGGAAAATGATAAAGATATTGTATTTGGAAAATCTGTAAATTTGCAATTTACACAATCAGGGCACTATTAAATTCCTTTAATGGAATGTAGTCTCCCTACTCAAGAAATCCTTGAAGTGCTACTGACATTAGGGGTAGAAATTTAAAAGACAAAAAGTCAATTTTGTTAAAATTATGTAAGTGGTATGCTCATTCATCTTTAAAGATTGAAACTATTAGTAAACGCTGCAGGAATAGGGAATAGGGAGTACATTTATCTCAGAGAAGACCCGTGATAAATGTAAGATTGGTAAGAAATATCAAAGGACATTATAAAAAGCATAGAAAATAGGTGCAGGAGTAGGCCATTCGGCCCTTCGAGCCTGCACCACCATTCAATATGATCATGACTGATCATGCAATTTAATTTCATTTCCTGCTTTTTCTCAATACCCCCTGATCCCTTTAGCTGCAAAGGCCATGTCCAACTCCCTCTTGAATATATCTAATGAACTGGCCCCAACAGCTTCCTGTGGGAGAGAATTACACAGGTTCACATCTCTGAGTGAAGAAATTCTTCCTCCTCTCAGTCCTAAATGGTTTATCCCTTATTCTTGGACCGTGACCTCTATTTCTGGACTTCCCCAACATCGGGAACATTCTTCCTGCATCTAGCCTGTCCAGTCCCATCAGGATTTTATATGTTTCTATGAGATCCCCTCCTCATTTTTCCTAAATTCCAGTCAATACAAGCCCAGTAAATCCAGTCTTTCCTCATATGTCAGTCCTGCCATCCTGGGAATCAGTCTCGTGAACCTTTGCTCAATAAACCTCAATAGCGAGAATGTCGTTCCTCCAACTAGGAGATCAAAACTGCACACAATACTCAAGGTGTGGCCTCACCAAGGCCTTTATAACTGCAGCAAGACATTATTACTCCTAAATATCGTGGCCTTTAGTATGTCTGCCCTTTAGCAAGCAGTTTCGATGAGATAATGGCTGTGAATGTGAAGGTATGTGATAAAAAATTTTGATTTTACATTTTGTAGATTTGACATGTAGATGGTACATAGTAAAAGGTAATAAAAATAATTGTGAATAAGTTCATAGAAAAGTGGACAGGGATCAGACTTAGACCACTGGTAAAGTTTCTAGCTGATAATGGGGGAAAGTGTGAATGATAAATTCAGAGATACTTGTCTGAATATGAACACAATGGCAGTACAAATGCTTTTTCGCAATGGGTCCATGAAAGGAACCTGCAGTAATAGGAAATGTGGTTCATAAAATTTTCATATATCAGCCATACAGTAAGTTCACATCTGCACTAGCATGGGCTGTACATGCTAAGAGTTTTGTTGCAGATGGTGGGAGAATATAATCCATTTCAGTTCATTTTTGGTTGGAATCGTTAAGTTCATCCAGTAATAAGAGATCAGCCCCATGGCTTGGGAGGGAGTTATAACTAATTCTACTATTACAGAGCATTTGAATATACTGCATGAAGGCAAAAGGGCTTTCATTAAAGCCCAAGACTTAGAAATAATTAGATGAGTCTTACAATTTTCAGTAAGACCATTGGAAACCAGTTTGGTTTATTACAAGAGATAGGGACTTAAAGAATGGAGAGACCTGGGGAAGGTTATTGGTGAAGTTGGAAAAATAACAATTGCATACTTTTATGTGAGGGCTCTATTGCACAAATTTGCAGATTCTGAAGGAGGTATAGACAATAGTGAGGAGCCAAGAACCTCTCATACCAAAATACAGCCTTGAGGATCAAAGTGTCACAATTGGCAATAGTTTGATGATGGACAGATCAGTTCTAATGGTCAGCATGAGGCCATTAGGATAACTGCCAAAAGAGGGTAACCAAAGTCAAGTACTTACCAGGTGGAGCTACTCATTGGAGATATGTGACTTTTATAAGTATGTCAGGGAAGGCCACTTGCACATGTAAAAGCTGGATGAATGTACAGGATGGATGGGGCTAAGGCAGAGAACTGGAGCTAACCAATAAGAATTACAAAGATGGAGAGTATTTGGTGCATACACAGAGAAGCCAGACAGGGGACAAAAAGCCCTATCACATGGTGGATATACAAGAAAAAGGAGTTTCCTGGTGGGACTTACAAGGCTAGACACATGACGTTTGGAAGAAAAAAAAAACTGGGACAAAGATAGATTGGGAGATTTACCGATGGCTGGAAAAAACAATTTCAATTTTTTTTAGCAGTAAGTACTTGGAGTTGTAGATCAATTGCTATTAACGCTGCATTTCTGCTTGGAGATCAGCTCAAGAGGGTAGTGTTTCATCAGACTCCAAAAGACGATGCAACAAAATGTAGTGGCAACATTCTGGAATATATAAAGATCTGAAGAGAAGTAAAAAGCACCCAAGTGACAGAAACTCACTTATGGTGAGGTGGTAGATCTGGCATTTTTGTTGGTGAAAATATTGGAAGAAGTTCAAAAAAGGATTGAGCAGCAGTGTACACCGAATTTTTCGTGGATAATAAGTCACTGCGAGAAACGTGGAAAAGACAAAAGACTAAAGATCGATGTTGCAGTTTTAAAACAGTGAGTGGAGAATGGAGAGATTGCCAGACTGAAATGGCTGGAGAGCATCAGTATCACATTTCAGTTTCACTAATTGCCACACCCTTTTTCACACTCACTGTCACACACTATACCACACTTACTGTTACATCAATTGTCACAACCTATGCTACACTCATTGTCATACAGATTGACACGCTCTATAGCTCACTCACCATCAAGATGATTGTCACACCTTTATGTCTGGTGTGTTCCTGGAACTGACAAAGTTTACTTTTTTTCTGAAAAAAAAGGGTATGGGGAGAAAGCAAGAACAGGGTACTCTGTTAAATAATCAGTTATGATCATACAGAATGGCAGAACAGGATTGAGGAGCTGAATGGCCTACTCCTAGTCTTATTTTCTGTGTTTCATTGCTATACAGGACACCGATGAGATCACAACTGGAATAGTGTATACAATACTGGTCTCCTTATTTAAGGAAGAATGTAAATGCATTGGAGGCAGTTCAGGGAATATTTACGGGACTAGTAGCTGGAATGGGCTGGTTGGTTTATGTAGAAAGATTTGATAGGCTAGGTTTGTACCCACTGGAGTTTAAAAGAGGGAAATGTGACTTGACTGAACCACGTTTGATCCTAAAGGATCTTATCAGGGTGGATGTGGAAAGGATGTTTACTATTTTGGGAAAATCTGATCCTGTTTTTGAATTATCCATTAAGACAAAGATAAGGAGAATTCTTTTTCTCACAAAGGATTGTGAATCTTTAGAAATCTCTTCCATAAAACACAATAGAAGCTGAGTCCTTGACTATTTTTATAGCTAGTTAGATAGGGAGTGAAAAGTTATCAGGGTATGAGAACCCCTACAAGGCCCATGGGGAATTGCTAATTAATCTCCCTGCAGAGCTCATTGAGTATGAGTTCCCTTAGTAACAGGCAATGGCCTGGAACTCATCACCGGAGACCTTTATAAAGCAGACCCAGACTTCTGAGCCAGGAGGCCGAGGTTCAAGTCCTACCTGTAATAACATGTCAGAACTGGTTGATTAGAAAATATAAAGAAAAGCAGACCGAGGCTGCAGAATTATCTGTTCCAGCCTGGAACTAGCCTATGTATACCATGCCTAGTGGCTCTATTTTGGAGTTCAGCAATAAATGATGCCCCTTTACAGTTGAATTTCCTGAGTTATTACACAGGGGCTGGCAGGAATGATAAGATCAGCCATGACCTTAATGAATGGCAAAACAGGTCCAAGAGGTGAGTGAGCTGCTCCTGTCCCTGATTCATACATTTATATGTTCTGACACCAGCAGCTGGGAGTTGGGACCTCTCCGTCTTTGATAGTCAGACCTGCAGAAACCCAGGAGGAAACATTGATAAAAACTCTAAGATAACAAGCATGGGGCTGGATGAACACAGCAGGTCAAGCAGCATC
>JAHRHZ010000119.1:2566732-2590480 GCA_024137785.1 Ginglymostoma cirratum | reverse complement strand
GATGCTGCTTGACCTGCTGTGTTCATCCAGCCCCATGCTTGTTATCTCGGATTCTCCAGCATCTGCAGTACCTTTTATCTCTGATACAATATTATCTTTGATAAAAACTCTGTTTGGAAAAAAAAATGGAGAGCCATCTCTGGTTCTCTGACTCTCTTTGCTCTATTTTTACCTGCAGGAAGAGAAAGGAGCGATCCCTGGGTCTCAGCGTGGAGAGTAACATTTGTGGTGGCCCTGAGAAGAATGGGTATGAAATTACAGATGGTTTTGCAGAGGTGCCAAGGCAGAGACAGCTGGGTGCCTCGTGCTTTTCAGCTTCCCCATTGCTCCCAGGTCTAATAGTCCAACATTAGCCCAATGACTCAATGCGATTTGCTCATGAGGGCAGCAATTTCAGCTTTGATCTTTCACTCTCCTAACTTCTGTCTGTTACCAGCAAAACTCACTGACCATGGAGCAGATTGGGCAGCTCTGAGGGATCCTGTCTGATCAAATTGACATTAAATGGAAGAATCTCATTCCCACCCCGACCCTCACTCCATTTCCAACCTCACCCTATTCCAACTGCCACCCCTATTCTCACTGCTACACTCACTCTCCAGTCTGACTCCCACCCTCAACCTCACTTTTACCACAATCTTCACCATCATACCCTCATTTTCACCTTCACCCTCACCCTTCCTATCCCCATGAATAGAGCCTTTGTCATTGACTCCAGACCCCACGCAGTCTCAAGGCTTCAGGTTGGAAACCTCCTGCTGATTATCACGTACTGACCTGCCTCGGCTGATAAATTGGTGCTTCCCCATTTTGAACAACGCTTGGAGGAAGCACTGAGGGTGACAAGAGTGCAGAATGTTCTCTGGGGGATTTCAGTGCCCACCACCAAGAGGGGCTCGGCAACAGCACTACTGACCAAGCTGGTTGGGTCCTAAAGGACATAGCTGCTAGATTAGGTGTGGCAGGTGACGAGGGAAGCAACAAGAGGGAAAAACATACTTGATCCCATCCTTACCAATCTGCTGACAGATGCATCTGTCCATGATAGTATTGGTAAGACTGACCACTGCACACTCCTTAATTTCAGAGACTTTTATTATCATATGTAACTGAGTACAGGAATATGGGAGTACAGGGCAAAAGGCAGAGAGTTGACACTCTCCAGCACTATCTTAGAAAACAGAAATGAGAGGAACAGCAAATGGAAGCAGACCTGCCCATGTGGCTCCTGGCTCTCCCTCCCGACAGTGGAAATCAGCCAGACACTGGAATCTCCACCACTTCCGGGGGGTCCACCATGTGTCCCAAGCCAGCCCCACCAATGCCACCTGCTGGAGCAAACAGTCTGCTGCCGCCTGCACCAGACCCACCAATGCTGATGTCGCCGCTTTCTGGGGTCATCTCTCGCTGCTAGACCCACCTCGCCAACATCTCCCATGCCCACCGCAGTCAATGCCAACATTGTTGGGCCCAAGCTGAGCCCATCGCGTTGCCATCAATGATGAAAAGTTAAAATAAGGAAAAAGAAAAGCGGCTGGATAAAGCAATGGGTGAGCCCCAGGCTCAGAAGTCCTGCTTTTACATTTGAGAATATCCTCCATTGTGTTGTGTGGCACTATCACTGTGCTAAATAGGTCACAGTTCAAAAGGTTCAAGCAACTCAAGACCAGGCATCCATGAGAAGCTGTGGTCCATCAACTGCAGCAGAATTGTACTCCAGCACAATCTGTAACCTCATGGCCCGGCATATCCCCCTCTCAACTATTACCATCAAGTCAGGGGATCAACCCTGGTTCAATGGAGAATGCAGGAGGGCATGCCAGGAGCATCACCAGGCATACCTGAAGATGAGGTGTCAGCCCAGTGAAGCTACCAGACACGACTATTTTTATCCAACTAACCATCTAATGCCCCTCTTGAATACCTCAATTGAACTTGCTTCCATCACATTTTGAGGCAGTGCATTCCAGAGCCTAATTATTCGCTTTGCATAAAATAGTGTTCTTCCCATCACCCTTGCTCCTTTTGCAGATCACTTTAAATCCCTCTCTTGTTATTTTTTTCTTTTAGAAGTGAGAACAGCTTCTCCCTATATCCCCTGTCCAACCTGCTCATCACTTTGACGTCCCCTATCAAATTTCCTCTCGCCTTCTTCAATCAAAGGAAAACAGTCCCAATATCTTCAATCTCATAACTGAAATACCACTACCTGGAACCACTCTTGTAAATCACTTTTGCACTCTTTCCAGTGCATTCACATCAATCCAATAATGTGGTGCCCACAACTGTACTCAATACCCCAGCTGAGGTCTAACAAGGGTATTGTACAAATTCGACGTCGCCTCCTTGCCCTTCTACTGTATGTGCCTATTAACAAAGCCGAGCACATTGAATGGTTTCTTAACTGCTTTCTCCAACGGTCCTGCCATCTTGAACAATGCCTCTACTTTCTCAGGAGGCTAAGGAGATTCAGCATGTCTGCAATGATTCTTACCAACGTTTATAGATGTAGCATAGACAGCATTCTATCTGGGTGCATCACAGTGTGGTATGGCAACTGCTCTGCCCAAAACCACAAGAAACTACAGAGCCGTGAACACAGCCCACTCCATCATGCAAACCAACTTTCCATCCATCAACTCCACCTATACTTCTTGCTGCCTCAGGAAAGCAACCAACATAATCAAAGACCCCTCCCACCCTGGTTATACTCTTCCACCCTCTTCCATCAGCCAGAAGACGTAAAAGTTTGAATACATGTGGGAACAGGTTCAAGAACAGCTTCTTCCCCACTGTTATCAGACTTTTGAATGGACTTCTCAGATGTTAATTCTGATCTCTCTCTCTCTGCAGCTATAACACAGTATTCTGCACTCTGTACTGCTACCCTGATGCACTTTGTACAGTATGATCTGTATAGCATACGAAACAACACTTTTCACTGTATCTCAGTATATGTGAACAATGAATCAGACTCAAAATTCAAACTTTCAATGATCTGTGCACATTTACATTTATGTTTTTTTGCTTTTGCATCCTCTTTAGAATCGTACCTCTAATTTATATTCCGTTAGAATCACTGCAGCTTTTTCATATTTTCTATTGTCTTTTATGAATTTTGGTTTGGAGTTGTGAGCTGAAGATAACCTTTGGATTGTGGGTAGCAGCTTGTGTTAAAAATAAATGGAACAAACAGTTTGGGGAGAGGTGATGTCTGAGTGGTATTATCGTTGGACTGTTAATCAAGAAACTCAGGTAATGTTCTGGGGAAGCGTCACTGGACCTGAAATGTTAACTCTGTTTTCTCCTTCACAGATGCTGCCAGACCTGCTGAGCTTTTCCAGCAACTTTGTTTTTGTTGTTGTTGTAATGTTCTGGGAACCTGGGTTTGAATCCCACCATGGCAGACGGTGGAACTTAAGTTCAAGAACGATCTGGGATTAAAAGTCTAACGATGGCCATGAAACTTATTGATTGTCAGTAAAAACCCATCTTAAAAAAAAAATTACAGCGCAGTACAGGCCCTTCGGCCCTCAATGTTACGCCAATCTGTGAAACCAATCTGAAGCCCATCTAACCTACACTATTCCCTTATCATCCATATGTTTATCCAACGACCATTTAAATGCCCTTAAAGTTGGCGAGTCTACTACTGCTGCAGGCAAGGCATTCCATGCCCTTACTACTCTCTAAGTAAAGAATCTACCTCTGACATCTATCCTATATCTATCACCCCTCAATTTAAAGCTATGTCCCCTCGTGCTAGCCGCCACCATCCGAGGAAAAAGGCTCTCACTGTCCACCCTATCTAATCCTCTGATCATCTTGTATGTGTCTATTAAGTCACCTCTTAGCCTTCTTCTCTCTAACAGCCTCAAGTCCCTCAGCCTTTCCTCATAAGACCTTCCTTCCATACCAGGCAACATCCTGGTAAATCTCCTCTGCACCCTTTCCAATGCTTCCACATCCTTCCTATAATGTGGCGACCAGAACTGTACGCAATACACCAAGTGCAGCCGCACCAGAGTTTTGTACAGCTGCAACATGACCTCACGGCTCCGAAACTCAGTCCCTCTACCAATAAAACCTAACACACCGTACGCCTTCTTAGCAACCCTATCAACCTGGGTGGCAACTTTCAGGGATCTACGTACATGGACACCGAGATCTCTCTGCTCGTCCACACTACCAAGAATCTTACCATTAGCCCAGTACTCTGTATTCCTGTTACTCCTTCCGAACTGAATCACCTCATGCTTTTCACACATGTCGCTCACTAATGTCCTTTAGGGAAGGAAACTGCCAACCTTACCTGGTTTGGCCTAGTTCATATTGCACCTGATGAAAGGGTTGCACTCTGAAAGCTTGTGATTTCAAATAATTCTGTTGGACTATAATTTGGTGTTGTATGATTTTGTCCACCCAGGCCAATACTGGCACCTCTACATCATGGTCAGGCTTACGTGTGCCTTGAATGTGTTAACTTTCAACTGCCCTCTTGGTAAATAGAGGTGGGCAATGAATGCGGGCCTAGCCAGTGACACCCACATCCCCTGATTGAATAAAAGAAAGTCAGACTTGGAAGTTAATTGCAGGTTGGTTTTTCATCAAAGGACTCTACAGACTCTTAGACACCGGGGGAAGAGGACGATGTTTAACCAGATAGCCATTAATGAGGTCAGCACTTGGGAACTGGTGCTAGCAAGTTTGGAAGGGAACATGATAGTCAAACAGAGCAAGGGGCCAGAGAGATTGAAATGGTTTTTGGACAGTGATTCTGAGAGAATTAGTATTAGAATGAAGTTTTATTGTCACGTGTACTCATGTACAGATGTACAGGACTACAGTGAAAAGTGTACAAAGGAGACATTTACTGGGGCCATCTTAGGTACAAAAACCCAAAATAAGAAAAACCATCTAAAGATGCAAAATACAGATTTGAAAAAAAAAAGCAGAAATACAAAAAAAAGAGCCAAGAAGAAAAGAGGAAGTGTCCAGATCTAAAAGTCTTATCTCCATGAGGTAGCCTTATCTCTGTAACATAGTTAGGCCTCCCTCCCCAAAACCTCGAGTTTCAGTGCTGCTGCTGCCACAGGCCTTCGGAACTCATCCCACAGGCCCTTAGAACTTGCTGCTGCCACGGCTGGAGATAGAGGAGGAAGGGGATAGTTGTTGATTCTACAGCATGACAGTTTGGAAGCTCCCTGTCTAACCTCCCATTATCACCTATTGGAAATTCAGAGAATAGAAATGAAGTTATAAATATTACTGGAACTTTCTCAGAGTGAACTGAAAAATTGACATTTTCAGAAAATCAAACAAGAAACAATCATGTATGCCTGTTGAACTGCTTTGGTAATCTGGCTAGTTTTTTTTATTTTCTTTTATTGATCCCTTAACTGTGTTTGTTTGTCTATCTTTTGTGGGAATGGGGCTAAAACGAAGGTTATTGGGTTTAAATCATAGACATCTATTAGGCTTTTCTGTTGTTTAATTTTGTTCTGCTAAAGTTACTGTATTGTGAATAAATAGTTTAGTCTTTTCTTCCAGCCAAAAAGCCAATGTCTTGAATTGATTATTCATTAAGACTGAAATTAGTTTTTCAAAATCTCGGTTTGGGAATCACTGGGATCAATTTTGAGGGTTTTAGTTTGACTGTGTTAGGAATAATGAGGTCTGGAGCTTGACTTGGTTCAGTTGACTGCCTCCATGCTGTAAGGTTCGTCTGTCCAAAGTGACACTGACATTTCTCTGCATTGAATCTGAGATCTCGGGATGCAGGTACATAATTCAGTGAAGTTTGTGTCACGTGGACAAGGTGGCTAAAAAGACGTTAGGACGGTTGCCTTCATTGCTCAGTCCTTTGATTATAGGTGATGGCAACTCATTTTAGACGCCTTACAGGACATTCGTGAGGCTCTTCCGGAATACTGTGTCCAGTTCTGGTCGCCCAGCTATAGGAAATATATTATTAAGCTGGAGGAGGTTCAGAATAGATACACCAGTACGTTGCCAGGTATGGAAGGTTTGAGTGATAAAGAAAGGCTGGATAGGCTGGGACATTTTTCACGGAGCATAGGAGGTTGAGAGGTAACCTCATAGAAGTTTATAAAATCATGAGGGATACAGTAGTAGCTGTCTTTTCCCTAGGATGGGGGATTTCAAAATTAGGGGACAGATTTTTTACCTTTGGAAATATATGCTGACTCCAGTTGATCTAGAAGGGTTCAGTCCCTTTAAACCCAGAAGGTTCAGGTAGGTATGGTCCCTTTAAAGCTCACCGTCAATGTTATTTCCGGTTCTGTGGTAACCAGGGACTACAACTCCCGGCAGACGTCAGGCTGCACCCATCGCGCATGCGGCTCTCCGCGGTCTTTTAGGCCGCTGCCGGTTGTGAGTCTTCGGCCGGGATCTGGTAAAAGAGGCGCCGCTGTTGGCGGCAGGGCCTGGGAGGAGAGGGAGTACGAAATAGCCGGGGGCAGCAGCAAGGGCTGTCTGTGTCTGTGTGGAGTCAGGGTGAGAGTGAACAGGCAGAGGGTGGTGTCAGTACCGGTGAGGGTGATGGTGTCTCCTATGTAGGGTTGGCGTGTAAGGGGGAGAGGGGGTTGTAAATCCCTGGGAGATGAATCTGAGTTGGGGCCTAGGTATCCCCTGGGCCTGTCGGTGTGTGTTTGACTGGGGTTCAGAATTTTGTGAAAGTTGAAGGGGAGGTGGGTAATAAAATGTGTGGACTTGTGGTATGGATGGGGCAGATGTGATGGGGGGGGGGATCCCTACATGTTTGGGGTGGGGTGGTGTTAGAATGGGTTTGAGGGAGAGAAGTGCAGGAGATGCAGAAAGGGGGTTGACGGAGCGAGGAAGTGGTTTGAGACAAGTTGTCGACCTGGGTATGGGAGCCTAGCGTCTAAGAGGGGTGGAGGGAGGGTGGGTAAGGTTTGTAGTCCAGTGGTGAAGATGCGGGGATTGGGGGGGGGGGGGGGGGGGGGGGGGGGGGGTAGGACCATGGTGGCCGGTTGTGGGGTTTTGGGGGGGGGGGGGGGGGGTGCCATGGTTCAGCATGAAATACACCCAACTGGTGAGTATGCTGTGTGAGATCAAATTGTGAGGAAGGTTGTTTATTCCTTGTTGAATAAGGTCTCAGGATGTGTATTTATTTATTTATTCTTTAATGGGGTGGCATTGTGGCAAGGCCATTGTTTGTTGCCCTAACCAAATTGCCCTTGAACTGAATGCAGATCTTTGTCATTTCAGAGGGCACTTAAATGTCAACAGCCTTGCCCTGGGTCTGTCATCTCTAACCGGCCAAACCAGGTAAGGATGGCATCTTTCTTTGTCAAAGGCTATTAGTGAGCCCGGTTGTTTTATTTTGTTAATATCAGTTTATAATCGTCTCTGTTATGGTGACCATGAAATTAGTTTTCAATTATTGATTATTAATTGAGTTTAAATTCTACCATCTATTGTGGTAGAATTTGAACCCATACCTCTGTAACATCAGACTAGGTCCTTAGATTACAGTTCAGTGATATTCCCACTACACCACCAATCTGGCTCAGTGACTCACAAGGCAGACTGTTTGTTTCTCAAAGAAGCCTTCAGACAGGAGAGCCAACTATGTGTTAGCCTGATGGCCAAGGTGGCAGGAGCTAGCCTGACTGATTCTGTTTTCAGCACTGACTTGAAATATGTAGTCCCCCTGGCTTTTTAATTTAATATTCAACAAGGAAATTAAAATTTGTAATCCACGTAGACTATAGCAGCCTAAGAGGCAGCTCACCACCACCATCTCGAGGGCAGTAAGGGATGGGAGATAAATGCTGGCCCAGGCAGTGAAGATCACATCTTGGCGAGTTAATGAAACAGTTACGACTTGTTGGTGCAGGCTTAGCTTTGGGTGCAGCTCCTTGTGAGCATGGCTGGCAAAGAATTTGTTGCTGGGTGCAGGTGAGGTATACTTGTTCACAGCCTGTGGGCTTGTGCTGGTTTTTAGTGGTTGAGATTTTCTTGTCCTGCCATTGAAGGAATCCTTTCGTTCACAGGTGAGGTGTCTTTTTTTTTTTGCCTTTGGTGGTTGGAGATAAGGCTGTGGGCTAAACAGATGTGACTAAGAACCTGAGACAGCCTCATGCCTGGCGCACAGACAACTTAGATAACAAGGTGTGGAGCTGGATGGACACAGCAGGCCAAGCAGCATCATAGGAGCAGGAAGGCTTGATGTTTCAAGCCTAGACCCTTCATCAGAAATGGGGGAGGGGAAGAGGGCCCTGAAATAAATAGGGAGAGAGGGGGAGGCGGATACAAGATGGAGAGAGGAGAGGAGAGGATAGGTGGAGAGGAGACAGACAAGTCAAAGAGGCGGGGATGGAGCCAGTAAATGTGAGTGCAGGTGGGAAGGTAGGGAGGAGATAGGTCAGCCCAGGGAGGACGGACAGGTCAAGGGGGCAGGATGAGGTTAGTAGATCGGAGATGGGGTTGCGGCTTGAGGTGGGAGGAGGGGATAGGTGAGAGGAAGAACAGGTTAGGGAGGCGGGGACGAGCTGGGCTGGTTTTGGGATGTGGTCAGGGGAGGGGAGATTTTGAAGCTTGTGAAATCCACATTGATACCAATGGGCTGCAGGGTTCCCAGGCTGAATATGATTGCTGTTCCTGCAGCCTTCGGGTGGTATCATTGCGGCATTGCAGGAGGCCCAGGATGGATATGTCATCTGAGGAATGGGAGGGGGAGTTGAAATGGTTTGCGACTGGGAGGTGCAGTTGTTTGTTGCGAACCGAGCGCAGGTGTTCTGCAAAGCGGTCCCCAAGCCTCTGCTTGGTTTCCCCGATGTAGAGGAGGCCACAACGGGTACACTGGATGCAGTATACCACATTAGCAGATGTGCAGGTGAACATCTGCTTGATGTGGAAAGTCTTCTTAGGGCCTGGGATTGGGGTGAGAGGAGGTGTGGGGGCAGGTGTAGCACTTCCTGCGGTTGCAGGGAAAAGTACCGGGTGTGGTGGGGCTGGAGGGGAGTGTGGAGCGGACAAGGGAGTCACAGAGTGTGGTCCCTCCGGAAAGCGGACAAGGGCGTGGGGAGGGAAAAATGCCTTTGGTGGTGGGGTCAGATTGCAGATGGCGGAAGTGTCGGAGGATGATGCGTTGGATCTGGAGGTTGGTGGGATGGTATGTGAAGACGAGGGGGAATTATTTTTTGGTTGTTATTGCGGGGATGGGGTGTGAGGGATGAGTTGCGGGAAATGCGGGAGACACGGTCGAGGGCGTTCTCGATCACTGCTGGGGGGAAGTTGCAGTCCTTGAAGAATGAGGACATCTGAAATGTAAGGAAGTGGAATGCCTCATCCTGGAAGCGGAGGCGAAGGAATTGGGAATAGGGGATGGCATTTTTGCAGGAAGGTGGATGGGAGGAGGTGTATTCTAGGTAGCTGTGGGAGTCGATGGGCTTGAAATGGATATCGGTTTCGAGGTGGTTACCCGAGATGGAGACAGAGAGGTCCAGGAAGGTGAGAGAGGTGTTAGGGATGGTCCAGGTGAACTTCAGGTTGGGGTGGAAGGTGTTGGTGAAGTGGATGAACTGTTCGAGCTCCTCATGGGAGCACGAGGCGGCGCCGATGCAGTCATCAATGTAACGGAGGAAGAGGTGGGGTTTAGGGCCAGTGTAGGTACGGAAGAGGGATTGTTCCGTGTAACCTACAAAGAGGCAAGCATAGCTTGGGCCCATGCGGGTACCCACGGCCACCCCCTTTGTCTGTAGGAAGTGGGAGGAATTGAAAGAAAAGTTGTCGAGGGTGAGGACGAGCTCAGCTAAGCGGATGAGGGTGTCGGTGGAGGGGGATTGGTCAGGTCTGCGGGACAAGAAGAAGCGGAGGGCCTTTAGGCCATCAGCATGGGGAATACAGGTGTATAGGGACTGGACGTCCATAGTAAAAATGAGGTGTTGGGGACCGGGGAATTGGAAGTTCTGGGGGAGTTGGAGGGCGTGGGTGTAGGTAGGGAGTTCCTGGACCAAGGGGGTGAAAATGGAGTCTAGGTAGGTGGAGATGAGTTCGGTGGGGCAGGAGCAGGCAGAGACAATGGGTCGACCAGGGCATTCAGGTTTGTGGATTTTGGGAAGGAGATAGAAGCGGGCGGTGCGGGGTTGGGGAACGATGAGGTTGGAGGTGGTGGGTGGGAGGTCAACTGAGGTGATGAAGCTGTGGACGGTTTGGGAGATGATGGTTTGGTGCTCGGGGGTGGGGTCATGATCCGGGGGCGGTAGGAGGAGGTGTCGGAGAGTTGGCACTTGGCCTCAGTGATGTAGAGGTCAGTGTGCCATACTACAACTGCGCCTCCCTTGTCCGCAGGTTTTATGGTGAGGTTGGGATTGGAGCGGAGGGCTGCACGTTCTGCGGGGGAGAGGTTGGAGTGTTTGAGAGGGGTAGAGAGGTTGAGGCGATTGATCTCTTGACGGCAGTTGGAGATGAAGAGGTCGAGGGAGGATAGGAGGCCTTGGGGTGGTATCCAGGAGGAGGGCTTGTGTTGGAGGCGGGAGAAGGGGTCAGTAGAGGGAGGGTTAGATTCACGGTTGAAGAAGTAAGTGTGGAGGCGGAGGCGGTGGAAAAACTGCTCAATGTCCAAGCACATACAACTTAGTTTAATATCTGCTGTGGAGAAGTTACTGGGATCTACAATTAAACACAGGGTGACTGTGAAACTTTAGCAGATTGAAGAGACCCCAACGTGGACTTGAAAAGTAGACATTGTCATGAATCTAATTGGATTTTCAAAGAAAGTGACTGAACTGTGAACTAGGGAATATGAGTAAGTGTCATTACGTTTAGATTCCAGAAACCATTTAACAGGGTTCCTCATAAGAGGCTAATAAAATCATTGATGTAGTTTAGGATTTGGTAGGACCGTAGGAGAAAGCATGTGGATAATGGGTATACATATGCATTGCAGCGAAGTGACTAGTGGTGATTTTAATCAACCTGCTCAGGAATGCTATTACACATCTCGGGAGCATGTGGAACATGAACCTGAGCTTCTGGCTCAGTGGTCCAACACAAAAATCCTCCTAGTGGTGTGAGGACCTGGCTGGGGTGTAGAAAGAGCATTGTATGATGGATTGAGTGTGATTGACACTGATGGCTGGGTATCAGAATAAACATGAAGTCATCCATTTTGATCTATCTTGTTTAAATAGAGTCCCAGGAAGGGTGGAGATCAGAGAGAAGTTGGGAGCTGTGTACACAGGTAACTGAAATGTCGTTGTCTGGAACAAAGCAAAACTGGACAGCAAGAATCTAAATGGGGGAAAGTTTAGTTCCAGTTGTACAAAAGCTTGGTTTAGATAATGTCCGGAACATTTTGTACAGTTTCAGGTACCACACCTGAGGAAGGATGCATGTTAACTTGGCTTGTGTTCTCTGCGATTGTAGAATTGATTTGGCTGGGATTTTCAGTGTTTTGATGAGGGGTGGGGAGAGGTTTTCTGTGGCTGGGGGAGATTCAGGATAAGGGATTATCATCTTGAAAATCAGAGCCTCCCTCATCAAGAGGGAAATGAGGAAATACTTGTTCAAACAAAGAATGCGTCAAGTGTGGAAATGTGTGAAAAAGCAGTAGATATCAGCTCCGTGTTTCTCCTTTAATCTTTTAAAGGATGTGGGTATCACTGGCAAGGCCAGCATTTTGTTGCTTGGCCATATCAGAGGGCAGTTATGGTTAGGTAGATTCTTGGAGTCCTTGTTGTTCACCTACTGAAGTGAGGTGTTAGTGTGAGGGACTGCCAAGGTTCAGAACCATGTTTGCTAGCATTGTCTAAAGACCAGTTGATGGTTAATTTATTTTAAGGGTAGGAGGAGCAGATGTTCAGGTACCATCTCTGAAGGAGAGTTGGCTTCGAAATGATGCTGTTGGAGCTGGGAACTTAGCCCTCTCACTATCCAAACAGGGCTGCTGAATTTACTTCATTAATGACAACCAACATTTTAACTCGCCAGTGGATGCCTTAAACATAGTTAATGATTCTGCCTCCACCACTACCTGGGAAAGAGGATTCGAAAGACTCATGACCCTCTGAGGGCGAACAAATACATTTGCTTTTAAGTCTTAAATGGAAGATATTTCCAGTTTTTTTTAAACTGTATATCTTAATTCTTGTCTCTCCCCCAAGAGGGAAACATCCTTTCAGGATTATTACATTTCAATAAGATCACCTCTTGTCCTTTTAAACTTCGAGGGATACAGGACTGGCCTGTCCAATCTTTCTTCATCCCCCAAACCTGGGTATCAGTCAAGTGAATCTTTTCTGAACTACCTGTAATGCATTCATGTTCTTTCTTAAGTAATGTGTATGCTTTTGATCACTTTTAAGATGTGTCACCAACGTCCTGTACAACTGTAGCCAAGCATCCAATCTTTTATATTCCATTCCTTTTTAAATAAATACCAACATTTTGTTTGCTTTGTTAATCACTCACTGTACCTGTGTCCTAACTTTGTGATTTGTGTAGCAGGACACCTAGATTTCTGTTAGTTCTGCACTTCCTCTCCGTTAAGTAATAACTTTTTTAAAAACTCTTCCTGCCAAATTGGGCAACTTCACATTTTCGTCAAATGATACTTCATCTGGCAAATTTTTTGCCCACTCATTCAACCTATTTATATTCCTTTGCAAACTCCTTATGACCTCTTCACAACTTGTTCATGCCTATCCTTGTGTCATCAGTGAATTTAACAGCCATGCATCTGGTCCTGCCATCCAAGTCATATCTATCTAAATAATTGAGGCGCTGATGCTAAACCATATGGCATATCCTTTGTTGCTCAGCCTATAAATGACTTTTTCATATCCACCCTCTGCTTGTTATTAGTGTGAAAGCTGGGAGGACAGTCTCCTCCTGCTGTCAAACCTGCTATTTTCACCCTCTCAAATGTTGTCTTTTTCAGATACACCCTCTGCTCCTGCTTCCTTTCTTCAAGATCCCTGACAGTGTGTCACCTCCTCACTTTGTATAATAACACTCTGTTTGAATGTCTCCATTCTTACACAGAAACATGAAAGATAGTAGCAGGAGAAAGCCATTCAACCCCTCGAGCCTGCCCTACCATTCAATATGACCATGGTTGATCATTGAAGCTCAATACCCTAATCCTATCCAGTGCCCAGATCCCTTGATCCCTTTAGCTGCAAGAGGTATACTTACCCCCTCTTGAAAACATACAATGTTTTGGCCTCGACCACTTTCAGTAGTAGCGAATTTCACGGGCTCCCCACTCTCTCCTCATCACTACAACTCTTGCTTTTGGACTTGTCCACCATTGGGAACATCGCTCCTGCAACTAACCTGTCTGATCCTGGTAGAATTTTATAGGTTTCTGAAATTCCCCACACTCCATTCTTCTAAACTTGAATAGAATGTAACTGACTCAATCTCTCCTCGTACATCAGTCTTGCAATCCCAGGAGTACATTTGGTAAACTTTTCCTGCACTCCTATGGCAAGAACGTCTTTCTCAGATAATGAGACCAAAACTGCATACGATATTCCATGTGTGGTCTCACCAAAGACCTGTATAATTGCAGCAAGAAGTCCATCTTCCTTAATTGGACCCTCTCTCCATGAAGGCCAATGTACAATTTGCCATCTTTTACTGTCTGCTGCTCCTGCACCTGCACACTTGCTTTCAGCGAAGTGTGCACGAGGATAACCAGGTCTCATTGAACGTTCCCCTCTCCCAATTTACGGCCATTTACTTAAATCCTGCTTTCCTATTTTTGCTACTGAAATGGGTAGCCTTACATTTACCTACATTATACTGCATCTACCATGCATTTGCCCACTTACTCAGCCTGTTTAAATCACAGCAACATCTCTGCATCCTCCTCACAGCTCATTCTCTCATTTGATTTGCAGATGACGCACAATTTTGAGATATTATGTTTAGTTCCCTCATCTAAAATCATTAACATATGTTGTGAATAGCTAGGGTCCTAGTACTGACCCCTGCGGTATCCCACTAGCCACTGCCTGTCATTCAGAGGAAGACCCATTTATTCCTCCTCTTTGTTTTCATTCAGCCTCCTATCCGTGTCTCAGCACTGGAAGAATCTTGAATAGAGTCACGTAACTTAGAATTATCGTTGCACAGGAGGAGGCCACTCAGTCACATTGAGTCTGTGCTAGCTCTTAGTAGGGTGACCCAGCTCGCCTCATTGCCCTACTGCCTTTCTGTAGCCCTGCATTTGTTTCCCTTGTATGCCCATTGAATTTCCTTTTAAAATGGTTTATTGTCTCCATGTTGGCAGTGGGTTCCAAGTCATTATCATTCACTGAGCAAAGAGGTTCTCCCTCATTTGAGCCACCACCCCTTATAACCTTCCACTGCATCTCTGAGACGTTAAATCTGTGTTCCTTAGTCCTTTCATCATCAGCTACTGGGAGCAGATTTCCCTCACTCTGCCTTTTCTAAACCTGTCATAATCTTGAGCACTTTGCTCAAATCCCCCTTGGTCTCTGCTCCAAGAGGAGCAGCCTCAAATTTTTGACTTAATGCTGTAACTAAAATCCCTTGTCCCAGAACCATTGTGGTAAATCTCCTCTCAAAAGCCCTCCTAAGGTCTGGTGATCAGATCTACTGTGTGCCCTGGATGTGGCTGAATCAGAGCTTGAAAAGGTTCAACATGTGTTTCCTGCTGTTGTACTTAATGCCTATATTATGCTTTATACTTTGTTAATTACTCTGACAATGGTAATAAACTGTTTCAATGAGTGATGCTTTGCCTCTCTGTGTCCTGTTTCTCCATTCTGACACCGTTGCCTTTTCATATCAAATGCTGCGTTATTTCACTGTGGCAGCATTTCTCCTGAGCCCCACTACAACTGAAGGTTTACCTGAAGATTCACCCTTTCTGCAAACAACCACTCCGTACATTCTGTTCTATTTACCTATTTCCTCCATCCTCACTGCCTTGCACGGTTCCTTTTATTAATCTGCCTCTTTAAAGGCCCTCATGTCATCATCTGTAACTTGCAAATCCTTCGAGTGAAGGGGATAATATTATAGAACTCAACAGCACAGAAACAGACCCTTTGAACCAACTTGTCCCTGCTGATCAAGTTTCCCAAACTAAACTAGTCTCGCTTGCCTGCATTTGGTCCGTATCCCTCTAAACCTTTCCAATTTACGTACCTATCGAAATGTCTTTTAAATGTTGTAACTGTGCCTGCATCCTGTGACAGCTTATTCCACTTAGGAGCCACCCTCAGTGTGGAAAAAGTTGCTCCTTGGATCCGTTTTAAATCTCTTCCCCCCACCGCCCCCCCCGTCGCCCCCACCTTAATGTATGCCCTCTAATTTTGTTTGTTTTGTTTTTGTATCTCTTGCCTCACCCCCTTTTCCCTTTATTCATGATAGACTCATAAATCATTGCCTCCTACTTGTAGGACTTCCTCCAAAACACTTGGTACGTTGTTCTTCTTAAACCTTCTGAAAACGTTTTATTTCTTTTGAACCAAGTCTTCGTTTGTCCCCTTTGGTCTACTTTTTTAAAAATATGTTTGTATGACCTTGTGTTCTTTTTAATAAACTCTATTTTTGTAACACTTTATCATTAGTGTCCTTGCTGGGTAAGCAGTGGGACCTATTAGCTAGCCAAACACTAATCTCCCCAGCATGCCTTGGGGTTTTCAAGTACATTACTGCTGTCGATCAATACATTACCTTATTGGACAGAGAAAATGGGGATCCTCCTTCAACTCTACCCCTGGCCATCTGCCCTGATATCTCATTAACTGTTTCATTATTAATGCATTTAAGCAGCTTGGGATGTGTGACTCCATATAATTACTGCTATCAAGCTGATTGGTTTCAGCGTTCAACAGGCGATAGCCTGTTAAGTTGCTAATTTGATTTATTGTCATGTACTGAGATACAGTGAAGTGTTGTTTTGTGTGTCCTATAAGCAGATCGCAGCATACAAAATGCATCAGGATTGCAGAGCAGAGTACAGAATAGTGTTACAGCTGCAAAGAAGGTGTAGAGAGAGAATAACATTTGAGAAGTCTGTTCAAAAATCCTCTTCAGTGGCTGTTCCAACACCAGTAATGGAAAGCAGCTGTTTACGATGTTATACTTCACATTGGATCTTTCTTTAAAATTATCTGCTACCTGTTGGCTCCCTGTTGTATGTTCGCAAGCTCGTGCAGTTGTCTTTGTCTGTTGTTTGAGATTTGTCCGTCCCTTTGACAAGTTCACATTGAGTTGGTGTGACAGATCCAATGGCAACAGAGATTAGTAGGAATATGGAAAGTGAGTTTAATTGAGGGGGAGGCTTGGATGTGGTCGTCAGAATGGAGGGATTAGTCCCCAGAGGCAATGGGTTGTTGAGGGCAGCACTACTGGAGCTAAGGAAGACTCCCTACTCCTCCACCTCCAGTGAAGTGAATGAAAAAGTGATGGCGTATAAGAGAGAATTCTGGTATAGAGTTAGAGGCTGCGATTATGCTGTTTATCACTCTACAAAGTGGAAAATTGGCTTTATAACTGGGTATTCCAAATAGCAGTAACTTCTTGCTATGATTTAGTTAGTGAAATCCTGGATATCTTGGTGTCCTGTTAACTCTCCTGTTTGCAACCTGATTGCTGTTTGTAAGCTGTGTCACATTGTATTTCCCTGCCACAAACACTGCCTGATGTGTGTTAAACAGAGTTCTCCATGTCTTAACTTACTGTTGAAGATAAATACTAATTGTACTATGTAAGGCTAAACACCAGTGTCAGGCATAGGTTGAATGATTACATGAGCACATGCACTTTAGCCCCCATCCCTGATTTCTGGCCACCAAGTATGGAGGAGAATGGGACTGCCAGAGAACCACTGTGCTTTTTCTTCTGGGTCTGGCCAAGTTGGTCCAGGCAGTTGGCTGTGGGAGGGGCGTCATTAGACTCAAACTGCCTGCCTGTTGTCTTTGGTTATGTTCTGTGTCAGGGTCCTCTTGGAGAAGGAATGCACGGTGCCCGCTGGCGTGCTTGAGGCCTTCTGCAATCTCAGCCCTGGCAATGTCATTTAATTTGAGTTAGTAAGCTTCCTTTGCAGATTCAGCTTTTGCAACTGTGCTGCTGTGGGCTGTTTTATAAGTTAATTAGTTGATTTGATTTCATGGATCCACCAAAGAGGATGGTGAAACATTTATTGGCTATAGTCTGGAAGAGTAGTGTAGGGTTAGGAGCTATATGCTTGTAGTGTTTCAGTCTGCAAATCTAAAGCAGAATAAGCATTAGCTTCTATCTTCCATTTCAACTGACTGTCAGGAGTTGATTTAAATACAAATACCACTGATGTCAATTTACTCTGAAATTTCAGCGCAGAAAATTCCTTGTAGTCCAATCCCCACTTTCTTGTCTTTCCTTGTATTGTTTAATCATTTTACCAATTTGCTTTGAGTGTGTCTACTTCTTTAAAGTACCTTTTTTGTTATTTCCTCTGCAGTAACCCCAGTGGTGATGCATTATAAACTAAGATCAGGACACTGAAACATTTTATGAACCTACTCTCTCTCTAATGCAAATCAAACCTGTCCCCTTGTAATGACCAGCAAAATCTATTACAGTTTGTGTTATCAATTATTTTCAAACTTTGTATTCAACAGCTCACTCCCTGTAATTACAACTCTAGTGCTTCAGTTATGTTGGGAGCCAGGAGTGCAACTTAAGTGTTGGAGGTAGGATACTAGGAGAGTGCTGGGAACTGCAGAGACCTCCAGAAGAAACCAGTGTGCAGTTAAAACTACAGTGCTGTCAGAGAATGGGATGAAAGAATCCCAGAGCACTCTTTTCTTGATGTAACTGAGAAACCCAAGGCACAGTGCCAGCTTGGTGAAGCTAGTTGGTTAAAAAGGTGAAGTTGTGCCTGTGAGTAGATGATGGAGTGCAGTTTCAAGAATCTTGAAGAAATGCAGGAAAGCAGAATGAAGTACCAGGGCATGAGTAGTCATTGAGACAATCTGCGACAGTATGACTTTTGTGAATCTAATGAGCTAGGTCTTCAGAAACTGAGGGTGTGAATCCCTTGTAAAGTTTTAATAATCCACAGTGTCTCTCAAGTCTAGGGGGATGCTTACAAATCCATGGAACCTGACTTGATCATATTTGTTATTTGATGTATGCTACGGGGTGTATGAGCACAAATTTTGTTACTCATATTTACCTTGAATTCACTCTGAATGTTAGAGGAAACTGCAAGTATGCATGTATGTATATATTGTAGAATGTACTATTGTTTTAACTTTATGTAGTGAAATTTATGGTTCTTCGTTCCAAATTGTGAAATCTGGTATTGTACTGATGCTTAGTACCTGGGATATCTTACTGTATGATCTCTTCAAAAAAAACTATTACTAATCTCAAGCCAGATTGTAACATGATTTTTGGTGGTTTGAGATCATAACAGCTATCACCGACAATCCTTATATTCCCTTGAACAATGTAGCTTGCTAAGACCGTTTTATTAATTGACTGGATGTGGGGTCTCTAGCTAGGTCTTCATTTATTGCTTATCCATTTTCATTTCATAGGCCATTTCAGAGGGCAATTAAGAATCAACTGTTAATGTAGGTCTGGATTGACGTGTAGACTAGACCAGGTAAGGGTGGCAGATTTCGTTCTCTAAAGGACATTAGTGAACCATATGGGTTTTTACAGCAGTCAGTGATAAGTTCAGAAAATGTGACTGTGACAGCTTGCTTTATGTTCCTGATTTTATTAAATACAATTCAGTTTCATCAGCTGCTATGATGGGGTTTGTACCCATGGCCCCAGAACAATTGTCTGGGACTCCGAATTATTGGTCCTGTGACATTAGCACTATGTCAGCATTTCCCCTAAGCTACCTCATTTTCTGCTGGTGACTATATTCCATCACTACTTGTTGTCTCCCAATCTGGTGCTGTCAGCAGGTGCCCAGGGCACTCCATTGGTGATGCTATGCCAGTCTGAGAGCCATCCATTAACCCAGTTGATGCTGCTCGGCCTGCTGTGTTCATCCAGCCCCACGCCTTGTTATCTTGGATTCTCCAGTATCTGCAGTACCTTTTATCTCTGTTCCCGTGCTGTCTCTTTACCCTTCTTCACTTCAACCTCTCTAAGTGAGCACTTATTGAAGTCTCAATAGAAACCGTCACCATCCTTTTCCATAAAGTGATTAATTAGACAGAGCTTGTTCTTCATTCATCTTGGCTGACTCTCAAGTTCTCACTAACTTCAGCACCGGTGGCTGTTAATAGTTTGATAGGTTTCTTACTATGTGTAAAATTTAGGTGGCCTTCAATGACCCCAAATGCCACCATAAGAAATAGAAGCAGGAGTAACCTGTTTGGCCGCTCGAGCCTGCTCTGCCATTCAGTAAGATCATGGCAGATCCAAAATTCCTCACATTCACTTTCCTGTGTTTTCCTGAACCCTTGATTCCCTGGCTGATCTAGAATCCATCTATCTCAGCCTTTGTCACTCTCCCCTTGTTCTGTGGAGACCTAGTTCTCGATTCATTTTGGTGAGTGCCTCTTACTTTGGCCTGATGCTTGAATTTGTGTGAAGCTGTAGGGAGTCAGTTTAACTGATCTCAGTAAGAGAATTGATGTGTGCACCCTCATACATTCAGTGTGTGTTTTCCGGGCATTTTGGTTTTATTTGTCAGAGTTTGACGTCACAGATTTATTTAATCCTACTGTATTAGAGATTTTATTAGAACGTCTTTTTAGGGGGAAGGAGTTGATTTCTGACGAAGCTATTTTGTGTTTTCAGTCTGTTGTTGTGTGGGAAGCCACCGCCCCCCTCATTTCCATCTGTGACCATGGCTGACACAAGTGACCTGGACCATCAGATAGAACAGCTAATGCGCTGTGAACTCATAAAAGAAAGTGAAGTGAAAGTGCTGTGTGCCAAAGCCAGGTACGAAACTAATGAATCAAACCCATTGTTGGCAGATTGGTGGGGATTGAACTACTCATACACAATTTAAATTTTCTAATGTAGTGTAGGATGAAGAATGTGTTTGCCTCAGAAGTTTGAAACGTTTCCAGTTATAAATGAATGTTTGTGGATTTTCAAATCTAGTAAGGTATCCTGGTGAAGGACAGCATTCTGTATTTAAAACATGCAAGGATGTGTGTGTTTGTTTTCAAACCTCGCAGCTTGCGGTCAGCTTGACCTCTGAGGGACCTGCCCCTCCGCTGCCTGCTAGGATTCTGAATAGAGAAGCATTCATTGAGTGTAGGAGCAGGTGCAGATCCTTAATCTAGTTCTCAGTCGGTTAGATGAAGTCTGATCTGTTCTCTAACTTTTAACACCGTTGTCTGTCAAAATTCTTGGCAGTTAGAAATTTCTCTTGCCTGTTGTCTTAGTTTAGGAGAGAGAGTGTTCCAGATTTTCACTTCCGTGAGCATGCTCAGTTCTCTGAATTGAGCACTTCGAGGCATCCTCAAACATCAAGCATGTGGTCTCCAGGCCCATTCCCTGGCCCAAGCTAAGGGGCTGATCCAAGTTTTGAGAAGCCTGCTACAGTTGGCCTTTGCTCACAGTTTGAAAAAGGCAGTTCCTGCTCCTCAGTGACCAAAGCAGAATGATGTTTGAAGGCTAGTGGAGACGGGATGGATTTTGACTGTTATGATCACAGTTGAATAGCTAATCATTCTTTGCTCTCTCTCACTCCTTGCTGTAGGCTGCAATTCAGCCAGCTGGCTAGACAGTGTGCTGCTTTTTCTGCTGTCTGCACTATTGTCTAATCCATACACAGGACCTTGAATCCTGGAGATTTAAGGCTTATTTCTGTAGCAACAGTTTATAGATTCTATGGATAGGGAACTGGAAATGTATCTTTTTTTAAAAAAAAACTTTGCGATATTGGGCAGCACAGTGGCTCAGCAGTTAGCATTACTTCCTAACAGCACCAGGAAACCAGGTTCAATTCCACCCTTGTGCGATACTGTGTGGAGTTTGCACATTCTCCCTGTGTTTGCATGGATTTCCTCTGAGTGCTCTGATTTCCTCCCACAGTCCAGAGATGTGCAGGTTGGGGTGGATTGGCCATGCTAAATTGCCCATAATGTCCAGGGATGTGCAGGCTAAGTGGGTTAGCCATGGGAAATGCAAGGTTACGGGGATATGTGTACCTGAAGCTCCTGTCCACTGCAGTGCAGCAGCACTTTCAGCATTCTAACAGGCATGAGCTGGCAGCAACTCCAATTCACCAAGTGTTGAATTGAGATATTGGTATTGCTGGTTGCTATGTGAACTTGGCCATTCTCTTGGATTTGTGGACCAAGAGTAAGGCATTGGACCCTGAGCACTTTTAAGTGCTTTTAAATAGTTTAGAAGGCACAATTTATCAAAAAAAAAGTGGTTGTTTACACAGCATTTTTTTTGTAGGAAGCTTTTGAAGACCGAGTGTTAGAGAAACCACGTGACAGAGAGGCACATCAGCCGTGATCCAATTGAGCTCGGAACTGACTCAAAGCTGAAAAGATCAAATGCCAATATTTCTGGATGGTCCGCTGCCCCCATTATTTTAACATATCTCATGTTGAAGATGTGCAAAAAGTAGTGCTGAATTATTTATTGCTGCCAATGTCCAAAAGTTCAGAAGTGAGAATTAATCTTTGGGGTGCTGTCATGTCACTCCCCCAAGATGAACCCCGTGTCAACCATCCACAATGCCACAGTGTGTTGGAAGCAATATTGCAAGGACTATTTTTGCTCTTTAAAATGACATGATCTTGATATTACTCCTGCCAACTACAGGGATACTTTCAGATGGACTCATGTGACAGATTGACATGGAGGTATATTTGAGATGTTTCTCTTTCAGTCGAGCACTGTGCCCCTTTCTGTTTTAAAGAAATGTGGCAGGTTTTCATAAAAGCTATGCTTTAAGTCTAGGGGTTGGTCTCTGACTGACCAGTGAATCACATTTAATTGCATCTTCCTTAGATGCTACAAAACCTCCAGGAAAGCATGTACTCCTTTATCCTTTCAGGAAGTTCAATAAATAGCACAATCGATTATTTCCTCAGGTGCACTGTGATGAGAGGGAGTTGAAGGTCATACAAGTAGCTAGGGGGTGGGTCAGTCTGTTTCTTTGTACTTTCATAAGCATGTTGTATAACAGCCTCTGTGATCTAAATGGAAAGTTAGAGTGGTGTTTCAGCATTGAATCTTGCTTGTCCCATTGTCTGAATCTCAAAGCTTGCTGCTTCTTAAACAGGGAGATTCTTGCCGAGGAGAGCAACGTTCAACAAGTAGATTCCCCAGTCACGGTGAGTTTACTTAGCTAATTTTATACATTAATTTGAAGCTAATGCTGTGTCTTTATCTGCATTCATTTCAAGGTGAAAGTTTTTTCTATCTTGGGTTCTTTTTCAGAAAAATGTTCATGTTTTTCTTCTGTTTGAAATTATTTGAGGTGGTGCCATCCTGTCTTAGTGAGAGAAACCCCATCGAGGAAGGGCAACCAAGCAGACCTGGGGCATGTCTGCTATCGGAGCAATGGGGCTTAGGGTCATCTGGGATTTTAGTGGGTTCAAGGTACTTTCCCTGAGCCCCCTTGCTTCCGACACCTGAAGTGAAATGAGATGGTGCAGTTTTAGGCCAGTCCCTCAAATCGAAGTAGACCAAACTTTAATAATTTTGTTTCAAAAACGGAATAAAAATACCTCTGGGGAAATCTTGGAGTCTCCTGTGGTTGGGATTCTAAGATGCCAGCTTTACACTTTGCCTGTGTTGTGCCTTACACTGTTTATATGCTTGGTGTTAATATGATTGAGTTCGCAGATCAAATAGTTCCCCACCTAACTAAACTCCATTCATCCTTTTCCTAAAACGGTTGATAGGTAATCATAATTACAAACATAAATTGTTGAAGTTCAGCAGATCTGGCAGCATCTGTGGGAAGAAAGCTAATGTTTTGAGTCCAGTGACTCCTCTTTTTTGTTTGTAAAAATGCATCTGGCTCACGAAGTCCATCGTGATCCTATTGAAAAGCAGAGCAGGCTTGAAGGGCTGATTGGCCTACTCCTGTCCTTTGTCTCTGTTTCTGTGTTATACTGGGTTGCACATGTTGTCTTATATTACAACCATGCATTATCCAGTGGGCAGAGGTGTGCCACATAATTTTGGTGAGCTTAACCCTGATACCTCTGAAAGCTGACATATATAGCCCACCCAGTGTGTCTCATGTTTGATTGAGTGTACTGGCTTCATTTTGAGCATTGCACCCCACTGGACTAGAGGAAAGAACTCTGCCATTGTTTCTATTGCCCTGTGATCTCCCTCGTGCAGGTGTCCAGATGTTAAGCTGAGATGGTGTATTGAATGTTGCTTAGGCTTGTGTGAAGAGCAATTAATGACTGTAGGATGTCTGAAACAAATGGCACTCCACAACGGCAAGAGGTCCATCATTATGTGGACTGCTGGCATCAAGGAAATTGGCTTCCTGAAGTCAGCCAATGATGGGGAATAAATGCTGCTTTTGTGAGCCATGCCCATGCCCCAGGACCAACATTTTTCAAAGCCAGTTCTTGCCAGTCACGAGTAATCCTGGTGAGGTGTGAAATGCACCCATAACCAGTTTCAGCAAGGATGTTAGAGATAAGAGGTACTGCAGATGCTGGAGAATCCGAGATAACAAGCATGGGGCTGGATGAACACAGCAGGTCAAGCAGCATCATAGGAGCAGGAAAACTTGACGTTTCGGGCCTAAACCCTTCATCAGAAATC
>JAHRHZ010000119.1:2514619-2566332 GCA_024137785.1 Ginglymostoma cirratum | reverse complement strand
CTAAACCCTTCATCAGAAATCTGATTTCTGATGAAGGGTTTAGGCCCGAAACGTCAAGTTTTCCTGCTCCTATGATGCTGCTTGACCTGCTGTGTTCATCCAGCCCCATGCTTGTTATCTCAGCAAGGATGTTAGTTCCTCCATGACTCCCTCAAGAAATTGTGTGAGCTCCACCAGATTGGGGCTGCCTCCAATATTTACATAGAAGCATACATACAAGATAGGAGCAGGAGGCTGCCATTCGGCCCTTCTGACCTGCTCCGCCATTCGTCGCAATTGTGGCTGATTGTTCGATTCAACAGCCTAATCCTGCTTTCACCCCATAATCTTTGATCCCATTTGCCCCAGGTGCTATATCTAGCTGTATCTTGAACACATTGTGTTTTGGCATCAACTACTTCCTGTGTTAATGAATTCTACAGGCGGTAGATTATGCAGTATTTGTGCTTCCACCCAATTTGTTTTCAGGGCAACAACTTCTTAAAGGTAAATTTCAAAACAAAAAACTTCTTTGCTAGATAACCAGCCCTTTCAAATATCGAAAAGAAATTGAAAGAACTGCAGACGCTAAAAATCTGAAACAAACAGAAATCACTGGAAAAGCACAGCAGGTCTGGCAGCATCTGTGGAGAGATTCATTAACAGTCTCTAGGAAAGAAAATCTGCCACCCTTACCTGGTCTGGCCTACACATGACTCCAGACCCAAAGCAGTATGGCTGATTTTTAACAGCCCTCTGAAAATGGCCTGGCCAACCATTCAATTCAAGAACAGTTTGGTGTGGGCTGGGCTGACTTTGCCCAACACAACCCATATCCTATTAAAGAATGAAGAAAATACAAAGCCCTTGGATGTTTATTCTGAAACAGTCATTTTGCAATCATTTATTTTCTAAGCTGGTTGTTTCTCCTTGCAGGTGTGTGGGGACATCCATGGGCAATTCTATGATCTCAAAGAACTTTTTAAGGTATGTTCAAATCCCTTGAGGTTTTGCAAGTGTTGTGATTTTTATCTGATAAGAACACGAAAATTATCCGTAGCCTTGTGTTCATCTGTATTGAGTTAGCATGTATCTTGCTCACCTCGGGTGCCTGTTGGGATAATTGAGCTTCTGTTCACTCTCCTCGGCCTAAGGCTGAACGAGGCTACGTTAACTGGTAACTGTCTCTTCTCTAGACCTTTGCAATTGGAAGCTGCAGATAGAACATGGAACATGGAACAGTACAGCATAGAAATGGGCCCTTCGGCCCCTAATGTCATGCTAAACATGAGTCCAATTTAAACTAATCTCTTCTGCCTGCCCTTAGAACATAGAACAGTACAGGCCCTTCAGCACATGATGTTGTGCCGAACTTTTACCCTAATCCTAAGGTCTATCTAACCTCCACCCCTACCTTTATACTATCGTCCATATGACTGTCTAACAACCACTTAAATGCCCCTAATGAGGCAGACTCCACTACCCTCTCCGGCAATGCATTCCACGCCCCGACTACTCTCGGAGTAAAGAACCTACCTCTGAAGTCTCCCCTATGTCTACCTCCACTCACTTTAAATCTATGCCCGCTTGTAATAACTACCTCCACCCTAGGAAAAAGTCTCTGGCAGTCCACTCTGATCATTTTGTACACCTCTATCAAGTCACCTCTCCTACTTCGTCGTTCTAAAGAGAAAAGCCCTAGCGCGCTCAACCTTTCCTCATAAGACCTTCCCTCCATTCCAGGCAATGTCCTGGTAAATCTCTTCTGCACCTTTTCCAACGCTTCCACATCTTTCCTGTAATGCAACCAGAACTGGACACAACTCCAGGATGTGGCCGAGCCAGGCCTTTGTATAGCCCTTGGTCCATATCCCTCCATTCCTTGCATATTCATGTGCTTATCTAAAAATACATTAAATACCCTTATTGTATCTGCCTCCTCCACCACCACCACCACCACCCATGGCAGTGTGTTCCAGACTTCTATCACTGTGTGGTGGTGGGGGGAAAAACACTTGTCTCTCCCATCTCCTTTTAAACTTACCCCCTCTCATCTTAAATGCATGCCCCCTAGTATTAGACATTTCAACTCTGGTGGGGTGAGAAAGATTCTGACCATCATGCCTGTCTATGGATCTCAGAAGTCTATAACATTATATCAAGTTTTCCCTTGGCTTCTGCCACTCCAGAGAAAACAGCCGAGTTTTTCTAGCCTCTCCTTTATAGCTCGTACCTTTTAATCCAGGCAGCATCCTTCTGCACCCTCATCCTTCCTGTAATATGGCGACCAGAATTGAATGCAATACTCTAAGTGTGGCCGAACCAAAGTCTTATAAAGCTGCAACATGACATCCTGACTCTTGTACTCAACTCTCTTACCAATAAAGGAAAGCATGCTGTTTGCCCTCTTTACCACCCTGTCTACTTGTGTGGCCACTTTCAGGGAGCTATGGACTTGAACCCCAAGATTCCTCTGTACATTAATGCTGTACAGAGTCCTGCCATTAACTGGATACTTTTCCTTTACATTTGATCTCCCAAAGTGCAGCACCTCACACTTACCCGGATTAAATGCCATCTGCTATTCCTCTGCCCATATCTGCAACTGATCTATATTCCTCTGTAAACTTGACACTATCCACAACTCCACCCATCTTTGTATCGTCTGCAAACTTACTAATCCACCCATCTATCTTTTCGTCCGAGTCATTGAATTCCTGTGGAACACAAGTTGTGGATCTCCAGCCTGGAAAAACAACCTTCCACCACTACCCTCTGTCTTCTATAGCCAATCCATTTCTGAATCCCAGCGGCCAAGTCACTGGATATTGCAGAGTTTTAGAGTAAATGTGTGCATGTTTTGCTGAATCTGTTTTGCCCCTGCAGGTTGGAGGTGACATTCCTGAGACTAACTATTTGTTCATGGGAGATTTTGTGGACCGAGGTTTCTACAGTGTGGAGACGTTCTTGCTGCTATTGGCGCTGAAGGTGAGGTGAACTGGGTGTGAATATTTACTCTTTCCCTCAGCCTCTCGGAGCTGATAATGTCAACTCTGGCGGCAGTAAATCCCATGAGTATAGACTGTCCTCTGGTACCTCCCCTAAAGCAATCAGCTGGTGATGTTGAAGGACGTCATGGCTAAGATGGTATTTGTCCTACCAGTCATCCCTGAACACTGCTGTAGAAATCTTGGATTAGTGTCCCCTGGCGTCACCCAAGCTGCTTCTGTTGGTTTCCTGCAATTTTAGAAGTTTATTCTGAATGTGATCATACTCTGTGGATACTCTTTAGCCAGTGAGCTTGTATTTTTCTTTGTAGTTTTCACCAAGTTACTTTGCTGTAACCTTTGTGTCAACTACTCACCTTCTTCCATCTCGTGTAACAGTACTCCAGGTCACTGGCTGCTGCCCAAACACCATCTTACCCCCAGTAGCTGTGTCTTGGACAAGCATTATACTCTCAATTGAAAGTGCATGAAATCCTTTTCTTAGTATCAATGGCTCCACATTCCTTCCTAACAGCAGCTGTGCTTGTTCCTACACCTCAAGGATTGCAGCAGTTGAAGGCAGCTCACCACCTTGTCGAGTGCAGTTAAGAGTTATTGAGCATAGGAACAGGCCCATCAGCCCACCGAGTCTGTACAGACCCAATACACACTAAACCACACCACTTCTATTTACCTACAACTGGTCCATATGCTGCTATACCCTGGCATTTTAAGAACTCCACCAAGTGCTTCCTAAATCTTGAGAGTACCTGTTTGTACCACCCTCTCAGGCAGTATGCTCCATACTTCAAACAATTCTTTTTTTCTCTGCTATCCTCTTAAACCACTTATTCCTCATCTTAAACTTGTGCCCTTTAGTCTTAGACACGAAAATCCACCCTGTCTATGCCTCTGATAGTTGTATATCTTGATTGAATACCCTGCCAGGCTCCTCTGCTCAATGGAAAAACTTGGGGACGGACAGTAAATGCTGGCCTAGCCAGTGATGCCCACGTAGAATCCTAGAATTCCTACAGTGCAGAAAGAGGCCATTCGGCCCATTGAGTTGGCACCAACCCTCTGAAGAACATCTCAACCGGACCCAAACCCGACCCTGTTCCTGTAACCCCTCATTCACAGTGGATCACCCAACTAACCTGCACGTCTTTGGGCTGTGGGAGGAAACTGGAGCACCTGAAGGAAACCCACACAGACACGGAGAATGTCTGTGTAGGGTTTGCACAGTCACTACTGGGTGGAATTGAACCAGGATCCCTGGCGCTGTGAGGCAGCAGTGCTAATCACTGAGCCACTGTGCCACCCATTTCCCAGGAATGGCTTTTTAAAAAGTCACCTTGAATCTGAAGTAGTCTTTTTTTGTTTTTTGTTAGGTGAGCTCAAATCGCATTAAAATTGAGTTGTCTATTCCTGTCTCTGAGACTCAACTAATTCAGGCTGCAGTTAGCAGCCTGCTATTGCATCACTCAACAGTCCACCAGCCGAGAGGAAAACTGTTTTACTGGATCAAACTCGAGGAGAGGTTACAGGGTGTTGAGGTTTAGGGACAGTCATTTTGGACACTGTCTTTGCAGTGCATCTTAAATCTGAGCATTCTCTTGCTGGTACAGTACGAGTGGGCTTAGCTGAAGATCGCTGGTCTAATTACCACTTAACTAGTGATAAAGGCTTTGCAGTTGGCCCTCGCTCCCAGTGTGAAGTGAGAGCTTATTAACCCAGGTTTCTGTTTGATTGTCCAGTTAATAATTCCAGCTGAATGCATGTTGTGAGCATTTGATGTGGACCTGGTGATCAGAGCATGCTGGTACGCGTAGTCTGGCCTCGTGCTACAAAACAATGTAACACATTGGCACCCATGACTTTAGGGAGCATTCACATGGATTCAGTGTCTCTGAGGTAAAAGTTGAAATTAGTGAGGAAGCACAAAGTGCTCCACCTAATGGCAGAATGAGTAAGTGCAACCATTAGACCTCCAGGCAAGCTGGTTTCAATATAATGTAGAATTACGTTAACAGGAGTAAAAGATCAGCACTAGCCCACTTACATAGAACAGTACAGACCCTTTGGCCCACGATATTGTGCCGACCTATTATTCAACCTAAGGTCAATCTACTTTGCATACCCTACGTTTTGCTATCCTCCATGTGCCTATCCAAGAGTTGCTTAAGTCTCAAGTATCTGACTCCACTACCACTGCCGGCAGTGCATTCCACGTGCCCACCACTCG
The DNA here is from genome assembly GCA_024137785.1 of Ginglymostoma cirratum. Taxonomy (NCBI): domain Eukaryota; kingdom Metazoa; phylum Chordata; class Chondrichthyes; order Orectolobiformes; family Ginglymostomatidae; genus Ginglymostoma; species Ginglymostoma cirratum. Next base: position 2,561,121 of record JAHRHZ010000119.1, on the reverse strand, counting down.
GTGCATAAAGAACCTACCTCTGACATCTCACCTATACCTTCCTCCAATCACCTTAAAATTATACCCCCTCGTAATAGTCATTTCCGCCTTGGGGAAAAAGTCTCTGACTATCCACTCTATCTATGCCTCTCATCATCTTGTATACCTCTATCAAGTCACCTCTCATCCTTCTTCGCTCCAATGAAAAAAGCCCTAGCTCCCTCAACCTTTCCTCATAAGACCTGCCCTCCAGTCCAGGCAGCATCCTGGTAAATCTCCTCCGCACCCTCTCTAAAGCTTCTGCATCTTTCCTATAATGAGGTAAGCAGAACTGAACACAATATTCCAAGTGTGGTCTAACCAGAGTTTTTTAGAGCTGCTTATACCTTTTCCCTGTTTCTTCCTTGTACTGCATCAAATGTGCAATTATTGATCATAGCTATCGTTCTATACATAACCCATGTGAAATGCAGTCACTGCTATTGAGCCATAGCGTATTGTAGATAGTTTAAAGGTGACATTGTCCATTCTCTCCATGTTATCCATTTTCTTGAGGCTTGTTCCTGCCGAAAGCTTCTCACTTCAGATTCTTTCATGATCACAACAAACGTTAGTGTTTGCTCAAAATGATGCTTGACGTCAATTTTCAATTGAACATTTTTTGACTAATCTCCGGTTTGGCTAAAAATCTGAGAGCGTTGCTATTGGACAGAAGGGTTCCAGCATTTACAACGCCTTATTGCGAAGGCGTGATGCATGTCGGGATGCCAATAAGTCAAAATAACAAGGTGTAGAGCTGGATGAACACAGGCCAAGCAGCATCTGCCAATAAGTCGGGTCTGTTTTGTTTTGGTGGGGTGAGTGTAGGGAGCCATCTCTTTAATTACTCGATTGCTCTTCACCACTTATTTAGAGTGGATTATAGTAAGGTTAGGGAGCTGTGCTAAGCAGCCCACATGTGACCAAATCATTGTCTTGTTTCCCAGCCAAAAGGAGGATGTTAAATATGCAGGTGTTGTCGATCCAGGGACATAACCAATTGTCTTATTACAAAAAAAAAATTTCCCTTTCGACTCTCTTGGCTAAGCTGGATTTCTTTCTGTGACAGGTCCGCTATCCAGACAGGATCACATTGATCAGGGGCAACCACGAAAGCAGGCAGATTACTCAGGTTTATGGCTTCTATGATGAGTGTCTGCGCAAATATGGATCGATTACAGTGTGGAGGTACTGTACGGAGATCTTCGACTACCTCAGTCTCTCTGCTGTTGTGGATGGAAAGGTAAATCATGAAAGACATTGTGTTCAGTTTGTTTATTGTGCATTTCTGTCTGTTTCTGCCATTTTCTTCAGAGGATGGGAGTGACAAGGAAGATCCTCTGAATTAAACCTCCTGAAGAGGTTGCAAACGGGACTTATTGTGTGGCAGAAATGACCTAAATTGATCTGATCTGAGGCATAAACTAACACAGACAGGTCTTGGATAACGTAGGTGTAAGTAGGTTATTGAAACTAAAGGTCAAACACCAAATTACTGAATCTCAAAGTCTAGAGCGAATTTGCTTGGAAAGTGATGACACACTGAAAAACAAGAGAGTACAGGATAAACTCAGCAGGTCTGGCAGTGAATGTGGAGAGGTGACGTACTGTTCGTTGCCATGTGCACAGGGATCCAGTGCCATCAACTTCTTCGTATGCTCCGTTGTCCTCTCTTGTGATGTCTACATTTGATCTGTCCAATGTCCTCTTTGTCAATTTCTATACTATTCCAGGTTATAAGCCTCATCTCACTTCAAACTCAACAAGTCATGCCATATATACTCTTAATTTTGACCTATCCATTAACTATTACCTTAATACCTGAGACGCTGGGTCCATTCGTCCCTGGTACACTGAATTGAAAACCTCTTCCTTGTTTCCAGTCTCCTCCCCCTCCTATTTTACCTCTGCCTTTATCCTGTACTTCTCAGTTCTCCCAACTATGGCTGTTTATGGGTCCTGGTCCTTTGTCTCACTTTTTGTAAGAGGCTTAGCCCAGCTCAGCCTTGCTCTGTGAAACTCTCCCTGTAACGTCCATCCATCTTTTAATCAACCTCCTCCGAATCCTCAGTGCGTGACATGACTTGGCTTGAGTGAGAAATGAGTCAGGGTGAATGGTAGAATGGAGCTGGGGTGTCGGTTTTTACACACACCCCCATATGTTCTACCAAGTTTTTTTTTAAGTAGATTGACTGAAAGTTAACGTAATCACTCAGTTTGCTTTTGCTTTTAAACTGAATATATTTTGTTCTTGTCCCCTCTTGTAGATCTTCTGTGTTCATGGTGGCCTCTCTCCATCTATCCAGACCTTGGATCAGATCCGAACAATCGACAGGAAGCAGGAAGTGCCCCACGATGGCCCAATGTGTGATCTCCTCTGGTCTGACCCAGAAGGTGAACACTGGAAATTCATTTAGATAAACATTTAAAGCCAGTTTTACCCCCCTGCTACCCTAGAATGCTAGCTACTTACTGGTTGGTTACAGACCCACCAAACAGCCATGGAGTTGAGCCTAAATGAGGTTGTTCATTATGAGGTGACACAGTCATTGTCTGATTCAACCTTCTCCCAAGTGCGTGGCCCTTCTGAGTAGGAGTTGTTGGAATATAGTTGGGAGCATGAGCCCAAACTGATTTTAATTTCTGTCCCATTTTTATCACGTTCCTCATTTGAGGTGAGGCAGGAAACTGCAGCCTACTGATCTCTCCAAGCAGTATTTACTGATGCTAGTACACGTGCTCCTTTATATTGTGTGTATACAGTGTGGGGAGAGGGAGGGAGCAGGAGATCCCTAATTTGCATCCCCGCTCCCCTTCTGCACCCCCCACCCCCGCCAGCCCTATCTTATTCCCATTTCAATGTTGTGCCTGTGTCTGTCTGTGTGCAGTGTGGACAGTGACATAAAGTGCCTGGAATTGTGTGCACACAGGTCTCCTCTGTTCTCAGTCTCAAGTCTCCTCTTGTCCAACCATATTATACAACCTTTTTGAAGGATATGATTTGACCCTCCTTTGCTATGGGAACAAATCCAAAACCAATTTGCTGTGCCTACCTTTCATTCAATCGCCACGTATAGTTTATGCTATTGTTTCAACCACCTGGCCAATGGTCCTTTTAAAAAATGTTATAGTCTCTCCTTCACTCGCTCTCCAGAGCAAAACGCTTCATGCTGCAGTTACCCTGTGCTTCATAAAGAGTCTCTGAACCCCACTCCCCAACTATAAAAAGCAGTTCAAAATTGATTCTTTCTTGCTAACTCCCAACAAGAGGAAATACTTTCCCTTTTGCTTGATCAATGGTTCCTATAACATTTTTAAAACTAAACTTTCGCTCCCCTCCCTTCCCCTTCGCTCCCCCCCCTTGCCCGCCCTTCCCCGCCCTTCCCCTCCCTTCCCCTCCCTTCCCCTCCCTTCCCCTCCCTTCCCCTCCCGGTAATAGTCTCGATCACTAAACCTATCCTCCTCATACTAAACTTTTACTGTCTTCCTGCTCTGTCTTCACTAAACTCCATGACTCTCGTGCCCTCTCTAAAATGAAGTTTTTAATCAATTGTGTTGTGGCCAAAGTTTTGTATAAAGTCATCCCAATTCATGGGTATTTTTAAGAGGAGGTGCTGGCCAGTGGTACAATCACCAGAATATAAATCCAGAGATCCAGGTTCAAATCCTAGCATGGCGGATGGTGGGATTTGAATTCATGAAAATCTGGGATCTCTTTTTAATCTGTGCCGATTGTCAGAGCAACCAATCTGGTTCACTAATGCCCTTCAGTGAAGGAAATGTCCTATCCTTACCTGGTCTGGCCCATGTGTCTGCAGACCCACAGGAAGGTGTTTGACTCTGGGCAGTAAATGAATAAAAAACAAAAATTCTTAATTAAAATCAAATTAAAATACAGATGCTTGAACTCATGCACCAACAGGTTCAAGAAAGCTGCTTCCCTGCCGTTATTAGCCTGCTGAATGGACTCTCTAACTTGATCTTGCTTTGTGTACCTCCTGTGCAGTGTAACCTTGCATGCCTCTCTCTGTCTAAGCACCCTATGATCTATATGTCTTTGTTTGCTATGATCTGCCTGTACTGCTCACAAAACAAAACTTTTCCCTGTACTTAGGTGCATCTGACAACAATAAATCAAATCAAACCTACAGCACAGAAACAGACCCTTTGGTTCAAATTGTTCATGCTGATCAGGTATCCTAAATTAAACTAGTCCCATTCGCCTGTGTTCGTGACCATATCTACCTGCACTCACCAAATTATGGGCTTCAACTTGGTCTCTGTTCATCCACACGCCCCAGCATCTTTCCATCATGTGTGTACTCCTCTTCCTTGTTTTCTTGGATGTGTGGTACCTCGTGCTTCTCAACATTAAGTTATATCTGCCAGGTGTCTGCGTCTTCCTGAAGTGGACTTGCCTCCTGGCAGTTTGCCTGATCAGTGAAGAGGTAGCCATCCCTGGCCCCTTCACCATCCTTCTCCAGTCTGAGCAACACCTAAACAACACGATAGGTTAGGGAGCATTCATTAAGGTAATGTAAATCGTTTCATGGTCCAGATCATGTTCCAGCAGTTTAGTCTGTAATTCTGACCTTTTAACACTTTGTCTGCCTTGCTGTCCGTGTTTGTCCTTTGTGTCTTTATAAACCAGGTCAGAAGTGTGGGCAGCTTGATCATCAGTTCCTGCCCACTGTTCCACAATCTGTAATTCAACATTTTAATTAGCTTTATTGATTTATGCTAAACAGTTTAACCAGTAGAGTCTAAAGACTCATTTTCATCCTTAACTATCTTCCTGCCCACTTGAAGGCTTTACACTCATTTGTTTTAGATTTCATCTGTGTTTAATTACATCCCGAACGCTAACATGCACACGGTGTAAACAATGGATATATTTTTGGGGCTACTGCCTATTGATGGACTGTCTCAGGAGCTTTTTGCTGTCAGCTTCTGATCACTTGGATGACCCCATGGTGACAAACTGCTGGTGCGTACCCGTCACAAGCCCCTCCTAGGGTGGTTATAAAATCAATGTCAGATCCCTGCTCTTTCCCTGGAGGACATGCCATGACAGCAGTACGTGATAACTCTCTGGGCAGGTCCTCTGGTCAGTCCTGTCTGTAGATAGCACTTGATCGAAACCAGCTTCAAAAAGAGTCAATCAGTCCTTGTGGTGGTGTCGGGTGGGTTGAGGGTGAGAATGCAGATATCTGCACTACTCCATCGTTTTGTTGGTATTGCACAAATTTACAGCGTGGTGCTGTACACAAGCCTCCTGACACCATCACACTCTATCCGCATCATCATTTATTCCTTTTTCTCTTTGCCTCCTACCCATTCATCTTGTTCATCAAACTGCTCCATGTTGTCGCCAGTTGCACATTTTTAAACTCTCTGGGTGAAGAAGTTTCTCCTGGATTTCTGTAATTCTGTCTTTTATGTTTCTAGTTCAAAGATGAACTGGTATCTACCATGTTGTACCACTGAACTGGGCTTTTTGCCATGGTATGGTGCTGTCAATGGTCACAGCAGCTTTAAAACAGTATTTCTCCTTGACCAGCTTTGGGCACAACTTTGTCTTTGTTTGAATCATCAAGCCAACAGCTGACTTTTTGTTTTTTTTAGATACCACCGGCTGGGGCATCAGCCCTCGAGGAGCTGGCTACCTCTTTGGCAGTGATGTTGTTGCCCACTTCAATGCTGCCAATAGTATAGATCTGATTTGCCGTGCCCACCAGCTGGTGATGGAGGGATATAAGTGGCACTTTAATGAAACTGTGCTAACTGTATGGTCAGCACCCAATTACTGCTACAGGTGAGAGCTAGCTAAATAGTTGCTGTGTCTGGTTGTTTCCTCTTCTCTGGATGTTCTTCATTTAATAAAACGCAATTCAACAGGCACTGGCTGTCTGCTGGTCGAAAACTGAAACATCTTCCATTTGTTGATTTCCTTGCTTGTGAGGTTATCTGTGTTGAACAGGATACTGCCTGTCTGCATACAGTCAACAAGGGCTGCATTTAGATATCGTCTTTGAAACGGGATGTTAAATTGAGGTTCAGTCAGCTCCCTCGTGTGGCTGTCTGCATTCCCCAGTCAGTATTTGATGAGCAGGGCAGTTCTCTCTGATGTAATCAAACTTTATCCCTCAACTAACATTGTCAGGGCAGATTATCTGACCATTATCTGATTTACTTTTGGGAACCGTTGAGTGTAAATTGGTTTCTGAGTTTCCAACATTGCACTAGTGACTACACACCCAGAGTACTTTGTGGACTGTTGCCCCTTGGGTAAGAAGAGTCTGAAAATAATAAACCCACCAAATCCCAGAAGTAATTGTGAACGATTGATCTTCATTCTGCAGGGGAGTAATGGCTGCGAGTGAGATGTGAAGTGGGGTAAAGGGTAGTTCAGGCAGTTGAAACATTTGGAAACAATAGGAGCAAGCCACAAGGCCAATTGAATCATCATTGAGAAATGAGAGGGTGAAGGTATGTTGTTGGAACCCATGTCTTTGGTTGATTGTCTAGTATCTCTGTTCAGTCAGTGTCATGTTCCTCGGTCCAAGCAGAGAGCAAGATTAGAGCCGTTAGCTTCATGGAGCACATACCTCCACGTTCTTGACCACTAAGACCCTGGCCAACTGTACTTCTATTAAGATCTGTCTAGATGGGCACAGGCACATCTTAGCTACTCGTGCTGCCTACTGCCTTGAGAGATGCAGTCAGGTTCATCAGCTATGACTTGCTGATTTACAAATCCACACTGGCTCTAGCCAGGCTTTTCAGTCACTGTATCCTCAGTTATAAACTCCAGTTTTGTTCCAGTAACTGATATTAAACTAACTGATCCTTAATTCCCTGGTTACCCCCCTTCTTTGTTAAATAGCAGAGTGACACATGCAGTTTTCCAAACTAACTGAACAGTTACAGAATTGAGAAATTTGGAAGATTAAACTTTGTGCAATTAGCAGTGTTCCTTCGTGGACATCTTTTAAACCCAGGGATGGAATCCATCTTGGGGAATTGTCACTCCTCAGTGCCATTTTTTATCTTATTCTGTTTATGTTAATTTTGGTGAGTCCCAGTCCGTGATCCAATATTAGTTATCTTAAAGCCCAGCATGTTTCCCCCTTCCTGTACTGTAAGTACAAATGTTAAGTAATTTTTCAATGTCTGTCATTTCCTTATTTTCATTGATGCCATCACCATTATCAGTTTTTAAAGACTTGCTACTCCCGAGTGATCTTTCTTCCCAAATACAATTGTAAAACTTATCTATTGATTGTGATATTTCTTGCAAGTTAATTTTCACCATGTATTTGAAGCTCCTACAATGTGTCTTGTCATTCAATGTCCTTTGTCTCTCCCATTCACCAGCATTTGTGCTATTTTGTTTTTATGTCCCTGTCCTTTGTAGTTTTGTTGTCTCTACCTCTTTAACCACTTATCCATGACAATAACTAGGTCAGTGTCACTTTAGAGTTAAATCAATGAGGGCACATCCTCCTGATTCAGAGGTCTACTGACTAGTTGAGTAGAATGTTAATAGTTATTTTGCAGTCCAGAATCTGTGTGTTGAAGAAAGACAGATGTTTATCAAAGCTTTTCTACACATCTGGACAGTTCACTTTAAGGGGAAAACCGACATGTTCATACTGAGGAAAGTGCTGATTGGTTGGCAATTGAACATAGCATCGTAGAGATGTTCCTATTGGTGAATGCATCAGTTAATGAGGACTGACAATTAACTGTCAATCTTTGTTTAAAATTGAAACCAGGACCCTGGTCAAGGCATTGCCCTGAGGGAGGAGCTAGAGATTAGGTGTCATCTGTTTTGAGTTAAAACGGTGCATTTTCTCTGTCTGAAGAGCAGGGCCCCGTATATTTCTATATGCAGCCTCAATACGAGCAAATGCACCATGTCTTGAGCCCAACTAACAATCCATGAAGTGTTTAACGTTAACGTTGTCCAATGTTTCATTTTGTCCCCTGTGTTTATCCAGGTGTGGAAATGTGGCTGCGATACTTGAATTGGACGAACATTTGGAGAAGGAATTTACAATTTTTGAAGCTGCTCCTCAAGAATCAAGGGGGGTATCGGCTAAAAAGACAGTTGCTGACTACTTCCTCTGAAGGAGTGCCTCTCCCCACCTAGCCTCCCACAAACTCCTCCTCCCCCCCCCCCCCCGCCACACCCCACCCACTTCCAACCCTCTGCCTGAAACCTCCGTATAAACACTGAGCCTGCCGAAGAATTCTGTGGAGGGAAGGGCAACAAAAGTGTACAGTATTTTCAAACTCTGCATACATTCCTGAAGGCATGCACTAGGCAACCTGACTGTGAAGGAGTGCCATATCTTTATGGGACAGCAGTGAGCTCTCTCAATCCTGGGTGTTCTTTCTTTAAATTATGGGGGGGAGAAAAGAAATCTGTGAATGGTCTTTTTGTTTTAAAGAATGTGTATGCCTCTTTGAGCTGACAGCAGTGCTGTAGAAAGGATTTGTCCAGTCATGACTGCTGGTCTAAAAACAGAATTGGCACTTTTTGTTTCCAAGAATTTTTAAGGGTTTTTTTTTTAAAAAGATAGTCACTAAGAGAATTCATTTGTGTGCTGTGATCCTTGAATTGTTACCCTCGCCTCCCCCAATGCGCGCACTCAAGTGGTGTTAGTTACTGAGTTTTAATTTTACAGTGAGGACTAACTTCTTTAACAATAGCAGAAGTAAAACCTTGTCCAGAAATGCATGCCTGAACTTGTTTAAACAGGTAGGGCACCTTGTATAGTCTTAATGTGCTTGTGTTGTGCTTCCACTTGACTTGACGGTGATGGAAGAGATTTGGATTTTGCACAGAACTCTCTGTAGTGGTCAGATGGAGTCGCATGTCTTGAGGCTGCCAGTGGAAGCAGTTGTTGTGATTTGACCCTGATTGGGCATTTCTCCCTCTGCAACCCCAGTATTCTGGGCATGATGTGTTGGTGATACTGCACCCCTATGGTACATGGTGTGCATTTAAACTGTATCTGCCCCCTGACCGGGCAAACCTGGCAATTTGTCACAAGCTGCCACAAGGAAATGTCAGTTGCATCTGGTGCGTTTGAGACTGGTGTCCTGCAACGTGATGACCTGGTTACTTCCTGCAGAAACCAGGGCATTAGTGATTTGTCAGTGTAGAAACCGGCTCCATCTCCGGTTTGAGCGCTGCAGTTTACTGACGGGACTCTTGTCCTGGTGAGGGATAAGATCTCGGAGGATGCTCCATTGGCTGTAAAGCCACACTCTGTCGATCAGCCTTGCAGGAGGGAAGGACACAAGAAAATCCCAGGGCCAATCAGTTTGCCTGATACAGCTTCACCCAATGGGTTTGAGTAGGAGCCAGGCAACAGTCAGAGGATCTTCCTGTAGGCTGGGTCAGTGCCTTGCTGGTTTGTCCCTAGGTAAGAGTGTGCACCATATCAGCACTCCCGTTTTCCCCCTATCCCCTCATTCTTAAAGCTGCACTTGATGGCAAACCCAGTTCCCAATCTGAAATTGACTGCTGTCTATCCAGAAACTGCACAGGCAGGACCTTGCTGCCCAGATATAATCCTTCGAGTCCAATCAGAATTACTCTGTAGCCAATCATTTTGACCTCCTACCCCAAACTATCGAACGGTGTTTGCACTCGGTTACTGCTCCATGCAGGTACTAAACTGTCAGTGTGCTCAGATAAGGCAGCTTGAGCTACTACTGTTTGTCACTGAACTAAATGTGAGTGCAGACAGGGTTTGAAACTCTGGAACGTATCTGAACTGGCAATGCTCTCACTTGAAGAATTTGTCAACTTGGAAATGTGAGGACAGGAAGCTGTATTGTGCTGATCAGAGAATGTGACCAAAGCATGCTGTCCGGATGCTGTATTTTCAACTCCAGCAGCATCTGGGTTGTATAGCTAGATATGGCTTTAAAGGCTCATTAAATGTGAGGTCTTCCATTCCTCCTCTTCATGAGCTTCCCTTCGGTTTCTGTCTCTCACACTCCCTTGTGCACTCGCCCACTTCGTTCTTTCTCTCTCTGTCTCTCACTCTCTGTCTTGCTGTCTATCTGTCTCGCATGCACACTTTTTGTTCTCTCTCTCTCTTTCTCTCTCTCTCTCTCTCTCTCTCTCTCTCTCTCATATGTATATGCACGCACAAACTTTATTCTCTCTCTCTCTCTCTCTCTCTCTCAAGCACTTTGTTCTCTGGCTGTCTCCAATATGCTTTGTTTGCTCGTGCTCCCACCTATCTCCACCCCCCACCCCAGCCATGAAAATCCAGAGAAGAGTTGAAGGAACAACCTCTTATCTGTATTCAAAACTTAGAGGTTCTGTTGATGTGAACGGAAGGACCTAAGCCACGTGTCTGACAGCTGATGTTGTATTTGCTGAAAGCCCCTCATTTCCAACTACTGTAGCTCGGGAAGGACGATTCAGACCGGGCCCACGAGGAGCCAGGATAGCTCTGAGGGAGGTTGGGTAAATGATGGCTGCCACTGAACTATAGGCATTTCCCGCATGTACAGCTTCAGCATCGCTTCTGGTCACTGCCTGACTTGTAATCACTGGACCTCCATCCTATGTTCAGGCAGGAGATTGCATTGGCTGTGGGGTCTTGGAGGAAGGAGGATAAAATCAGCCAGGGTTCCTGATTATCATCCAGTGACTCCTTTTCAGAAGGAGAGGTGCTAGGTAAATACAGTTCAGCTCTGGCTGGGGTGGCCTGCACAGCTATGTAGCCAAATGCACATCCCCTAATACTCGCCCTGTCAGATTGCCTGACCAGTTTTCTTGGTAGACTGGGAGTAGGACTAAAAGCAATAGTGAAAACTGTGGCTGTCCCAGTTCATGCCCCCAGCTGGAGGTTAGAGTCCCTGGGTTAAAAACTGTCTATGGACTTGCCAAATGTGAAGCAGAATCAGTTTGAATCCCTGATGGCAGTCGCAAACTAAACATTTTTCCAGAAGTTGCCAAAATTTTTAGTTTTTTAATCCATTTGAGGAATTTTTCATAAATTAGCAGTTTTTCCGATGGGGGAAAATGCTGTTATTTTTGTAATAACTTGTATTCTGTTTCTAAATGTAATATTTTACTTCTATTCAACATGCTGGATGTCTGTACCATATAGAGCCAGGATCCTGGACAAATACGAGTCCTGTTTGTATTTGGCCAGATCTGTTGAGCCACTGGAAGTTGCTGGGTAAGATTTTGTTAAATCCATCTGTGATTTAGCAAAACTGTTTTAAATAAAGTTTTAGTATTGTGACGATCTCTTTCAAAGATGTGTAAAATCACTGTTGCAAAACCAATCTTCCACTGTCCTTGATCATCCCAAAGTACCTCAGTCACTTTCTTCAGATGGTATTTTAAACCTGTTAACATCTACCAGTGCAGAGTCTATCACGGACTTGATGTCCCAAAGTGTGTTGCATTTCATGAATTGTTTTTGGAGTGATGTCACAGTTTCGTGTGGAATATTTGAAGAAATAATTAGTTAATCTGTTTTTTTTTTTTTTTAAAAAGAGCATTTTTGACCAGGGTCTAGGGGGGAGCTTTCCAGTTTATTGATCAATGACAATGAAATCATATCTTCAAGTGATAGGCCTTGGTTATATCCTTGGTGGGGGTGGGTTGAAAAGCAGCATTTCTCACTCTGCAGCACACTGTCACTTGTGCTGGCATGCCGAGCTGAAGTGGCATCTTAAATCAACTTTTGCACTGATGGGCCTACCTTCTCTCATTCATGTTGACTCGTTTTTATCCTGTTGCTTTTCAATCACTTCCTCCAAGTGAACTAAATTGATATTTTGTCAAAAGTAGCAGCCACGTTATATTGGAAAGCTCCCTGTAATTTTTCTGTGTCTGTGGTCTGAGAGAGAAATCTTGTCCTACAATGGACTTCTGAATCTTTTATTGCACATTTGGCTTGTAGTCTGGGGAAGATCCTAGCCTCTGGAATTTGACATTCCTTTGGGACAGCATTCTGGCTCTCAGCAGAGCAGGATCTCTCTGAATGTGATGGGCCTTGAGCTGATGCACATACTGCCAGGTACCTCTCCAGCTGTAACTGCAAACTTCCAATCATAATACAACTTCCGTGCTCCTCAATTTACTCTGTAATCCTCCTTCCTCTGCAGAAGCATCTTCCTGCTGAGATCTAGTTTCCACCCTCACCCGGGACTTCAGTCCATGATCCTGCGTGATGTGGAGCGAGTGTGAAACTTCCAGTTGAGGTCTCAGAATCCCGAGGCTAGTGCCATCTCAACTTCCTGCCTATGTCTCACCCCACAACTGATGTACAGTAAAGGTGCTGCCTCCTCTCTGAAAGACTGTGTCAGCATTGCCATTAATGCAGTAAAACAATTCCAAAGGCTGGAGAATTCATCAGTTTGTTTTATTTTGCAGCCACTCTTCCACCAGTAACAAATTTTTGTCCTCATTTTCCCACCAAAGTTGATCATGTGCTTCTGTTCTTCTCTAGCAGCACCTTTTTTATCAACTCAATTAATTATTGGATATTTTTTAATCAGCCATGTGGGGAGGGTGGGACTTGAACCCAGGCCTTCTACCTCAGATGGAGGGACCTCACCGTAATAGCTGCTCCCAGTCCACGTACTCTGTTCCATGTCCCTTCCTTTTGCTGAGTGGCACCACAGAGGACTTCACATTAAGGTCAGGAGGCACCTCAAAAATGCAGGAAGTAATTTAGTTAGGAGCCAGGGTAAGATTTCAAAGCAATTTTTAATTTGCATAAGTGAATGATGCACAGAATGTGCTGGGATAAGTGATCTTTGTTGAAACTCTGAAAATCTACCTCCCTCAACCATTTAGACTCAGGCAGGAGAAGTGGGGGACTTTCTGAAATGGTCCATGATTTCCAACAACTGATTCCTTTCCATAGCCCAATGTTAATAACCCATAATTACCCTCAATGCTCGTTTCCTCTTACTTTTATGTACATACACACACTCGCAGTCTCCTTCCCTGGCAATTTGTCCCCCTCATGCACAAATGTATATTTGGAAATAACAAAGGCTAGAAATAGGTTTCTGTGTTACATAGTCACAGATGTACTGAACAGAAACAGACCCTTTGGTCCTACTCATCCATGCCAATCAGACATCCTAAGTTAATCTAATCCTATTTGGCTCCTATCCCTCAACCTTTCCTACTCGTATACCCAGCCAGATGCCTTCTAAATGTTGTAATTGTACCAGCCTCTACCATGTCCTCTGGCAGCTCATTCCATACATGCACCACCCTCTGAAAAAAAAATTGCCCCTTAGGTGCCTTTTAAATCTTTTCCCTTTCACCTTAAACCAATGCTCTCCAGTTTTAGACTTCCCCACCCTGGAGAAAAGACCTTGGTTATTCACCCTATCCATGCCTATCATGATTTTATAAATCTCTGTAAGGTCACTCCCCTTCCTCTGACGCTCCAGGGTAAATAGCGCCTCTCTGACCCTGGTAACATCCTTGTAAATCTTTCCTGAACCCTTTCAAGTTTCAAAACATCTTTCTTTTAGCAGGGAGACCAGAATTGCATGCTGTTTCCAGAAGTGGCCTAGCCAAAGCCCTGTACAGCTGCAACATAACCTTTCAACTCCTATACTGAAAGCACTGATCAATAAAGGCAAGTATTACCAAATACCGCCTTCACTGTCCTACCTGCCTGTGACTGCACTTGCAAGGAGCTATAAACCTGCACCCCGCGGTCTCTTTGTTCAGCAACACGTCCCAGAACCTTCCCATTAAGTGTATGAGTCCTGCCCTGATTTGCCTTTCCAAAATGCAGCAAATCACATTTATCTAAATTAAACTCCATTTGCCGCTCATCAGCCCGTTGGCCCATATGATCAGGGTCCTGTTGTATTCTTAGGTAATCTTCACTGCAAACTTACTAACCATACCTCCTATGTTCACATCCCAATCATTTAAATGATTAAAGCAATCCCCCTCCATCAACCTTTGTCTTTTAGCTTCAACCCAGTTCCATATCCAAATGAGATAGCAAAGTGTAGAGCTGGATGAACACAGCAGGCCAAGCAGCATCAGAGGAGCAGGAAGGCTGACATTTCGGGCCTAGACCCTTCTTTAGAAATATCCAAATGGCTCATTCTCCCTGTATTCTGTGTGACTTAACCTTGCTAACCAGTCTACCATGAGGATACTTGTTGAACACCTTTCTGAAGTCCATGTACATCACATCGATCACTCTGCCCTCATTACTACTTGCACATCAGAGCAAATACACTGCTGATATCTCATGATCTGATCCCTCCATTGATTGATTACGATGAAGTGTACTTAACAATTGATAACTATTGTGCGGTGCCTGCCATCAACAGTACAGAGTTCCTGAAGATTATTGCCCAGCTACTGACTAATTAATTGATTCTCCACAGAATAACTGTCATTTCTCACTATCTAGGAGATTCTGACCTGCCTGAGGACTCCCACAAAACTCTGGACAACCACCACACTGAAGCCAACACAACCCTAATAACCCCCGTCTCCCCACCTGACCTTTGACAAATCTTGATGGCTGTTCTGACATATTTTCTCTGTCTTCCCCCCTCCTCAATAACTTTGTTATTTGCGTAGTGTCCCAAGGCACGGCCAATATTATTTACAAATATGAGATCTGTTAAAAATGAAGGCAAATATTAATCCTTTTTACACCCATCCCCAGAAAGTGGTTTGGTCACCTTCTCCACCTGGATTGAAACCTTGATGTGAAATCTGGGTCTAAAATTTCTTGGCTAAAGTCCACCTGTTCTTGGGGGTGGTTCAAATTACACCATCGGTTTGATCCCCTAGTTACTGAGCCCACCTCTCTCTCAGGAAACTAAAACAGACTGTAGTCTTTGTATGTGACCCTGGGAAAAGTTTCTGACAACATTTCAGCAGAGACAGTGGGACTGTCAAATACCACTCCTCTGTCTCAGCTCGTCTCCTGCTCGAAGCCTACATTGCTGCCTTTGTCCCTATTCCTACACATTCCTGAACATCACCCATATTCTACCCTCTGGAATCTGGCTGTCATTACAAACTCTGCTATATGAACCTTACCTCATAGTAAATTCCATTCCTCCATTGCCTTTGTGCCGACCTATAGGGCATGCAGCATGGAAATACACCCTTTGGCCCAGCTTGTCCATACCAACCAGGTTTCCTGAACTGAATACTCCCATTTGCCAGCATTTGGCCTGGATCCCTCTAAACCTTTCCCATCCGCATACCTATCCAGATGCCTTTTAAATGTTGTCATTGTATCCGCCTCTACCACTTCATCTGGCAGCTCATTCCATATACGCATCACCCTCTGTGTGAAAAAGTTGCTCCTCAGATTCTCTCTCACTTTAAACCCATGCCCTTTAGTTTTGGACTCCCCTGGGGAAAAGACCTCGGCTATTCACCCTATCCATGCACCTCATGATTTTATAAACTTCTATAAGGTCACCCCTCAGCTTTGTATGCTTCAAGGGGAAAAAAGTCCCCTGGTCCTGGTGCCCTGCCTGAAGGCTAAACTTGGATTTGCAGCTCGGAATAAAAACCTCTGTTTGTCTACCTGCTCTTGGTCCGTGAAAGCACTAAACCAAGCTATCCAAGAAGTTCCTAAGGTGCTGTGCCAGCTCTTTTTTTTTGTTTGATAACACTCTCGTAGCAAAGTGAAAAGTTCCAGGTGCTATCTAAAAGTACTTTGCTGCCGCTTTCATGATTGTGAGACAAGATGAAATGGTTTGTCACGGTCAACATTATTCACTCTTTTAGCAGCACTAACACTGGGGTTAAAATAGGATTTAGAAAGCAGGATTTTAGATTCAACACTGCCTTCTAAAGCGCACAGGTGATGGCTGCAACATGCTCGTACACTTGCAGAGGGCAGTGTTACAGACATCGCCTTACTAAAGGCAGGTGTAACAACTGTGTAGAACAGTTGCTGTGTGACACTGATTTAACACCACTGATGCTGTTTACTAATGTCACACTCCAGGTTACGCTGTCTTAACTTCTTGCAGCCGGATACAAGGTTAAACTGTGTGAAAAAGCTATTCATTAGTGACATTTAAAGGGAAAATGGAGTGATTATAGG
The DNA here is from genome assembly GCA_024137785.1 of Ginglymostoma cirratum. NCBI lineage: Eukaryota > Metazoa > Chordata > Chondrichthyes > Orectolobiformes > Ginglymostomatidae > Ginglymostoma > Ginglymostoma cirratum. The sequence continues at coordinate 2,544,991 of JAHRHZ010000119.1, read as the reverse complement.
GTAGTTGCTGGATTTTTATTTTTGGCTAATGGTGTAATTGTTTCTGGTGCTTTCCTGGACACAGGTGAAGTTTGAAAAGCCTACATCATGTAGTCTAAGTGGGGCTGTAATTATTATTGAGTGAGTTAAAGCTTTGTGCAGAAACCAGGCTTTCAGACTGCCTACTCCTCTTGGAATTTCACTGATTGGGAGAAGGGAGAGAGGCTGCAAACAGTTGGACAAGCTGCTGGAGGAGGAAGGGAGGCAGCAATGACTCTCAACTGCTGCCCACATCCTCTGATGATGTTTAGGGAGCAATTCTCTTCATGCAACCTCATTGACAAGCAATATCAGAGACATCTTTGGAGAGATTGTGACTGAAATGTACCAAATATTACAACCCTGACTCTAACCTCAGTGAAGACACAGCACAGTCTGATCAGGGTGACAATGAGGTATTACCCTTTACGTATCTGCCTTCTCAGGAGATCTGTCAGCTTGTAACATAAAGGAGATCACTGAGGTTCTAAATACTCACAAGGCAATTTCATCTCCTTTCCTATTGTCGGAGGAAACATATAGGAGGAGCAAGTTCAAGGGTTTCCTTAGATTGCAGACTTCTGCCTGGCACAGAATTCACTGACTGACCACACATCACCTTCTGAACACCTCATGTGAGCTCAGCTATTTTCCTAAACCCAAAGGGATTCCACTGCCTCAAGATGCTGATGTAGTGTGACCACATGCTGCCCATTATCCTAGCAGGAGTCTAGCTACATTGAATGCACCGACACAAACCAAAGGCTGGGGACAGGGTAATGGGGATGACTCTCCTACCATGTGGCTCACAACTCTGGTCTGGTCTGGCCCCCACCCCAGACATGTGAGCATACTTACAGTGACAGCAATGCTGCCTTGAGTAGCACTCCCTCAATTCTGCACTACCTGGGAGTATTCCACAGGAGACCCTGCTGATCTGGGGAGGGGGTGGAGGGAGGGAGTCTCAACATCACGCTGGGACAATCTAGTTCAGAGATGCTTGAAAGTGGAGTCTCAGGTAGACAGGGTGGCGAAGAAGGTTTTTGGCATGCTGGCTTTCATTGGTCAGAACATTGAATATAGGACAAAAACATCTTGAGGAAGGCTCACTTGACCCGAAACGTTCACTCTGATTTCTCTCCACAGATGCAGCCAGACCTGCTGAGCTTTTTCAGCAATTTCTGTTTTTGTTTCTGATTTACAGCACCCGCAGTTCTTTTGATATTCATTAAGTATAGGAGTTGGGCCAACCTATTGCAGCTGTATCAGATGTTGCTGAGGCTCAATTTGGAGCACTGCATGTAGTTCTAGTCACCCTACTATAGAAAGAATATTATTAAACTAGAAAGAGTGCAGAAAATATTTACTAGGATGCTGCCTGGACTGGAAGGTTTGAGTTGTAAGGAGAGAATGGATAGCCTGGGACTTTTTTCCCTGCAGCATAGGAGACTGAGGAGTGACATTATAGAGGTCTATAAAATTATGAGAGGCATAGATAAGGTAGATAGCTAATAGTTTTTCCCCATGGTGGGGGGGTTTAAAACAAGAGGGCATAGGTTTAATTTTAGAGGGGAGAAATACAAAATGGTTCGGAGGGGCAATTTTTTTCACACAGAGGGTGGTGAGAGTCTGAAACGGGCTGCCAGAGGTAGTGGTAGAAGCGAATACAATTTTGTCATTTAAGAAACATTTTGACAGGTACATGGATGGGATAGGTATGGAGGGATATGGGCCAACCACAGACAAATGGGACTAGATTAATTGTGAAAACTGGACCACACGGACAAGTTGGGCTGAAGGGCCTGTTTCCATGCTGTAGATCTGTATGACCCTAGACATCCCCTAGCAGGTGAGGAGCCCAGGGGCAGGAGGAGGAAATGGCAGAATGAGAAATCATAGAGCTGTACAGCATGGAAGCAGACCCTTTGGTCCAACACATCCATGCTGACCAGATATCCCATTTGCCAGCATTTGGCCCATATCCCTCTAAACCCTTCCTATTCATGCACCCATCCAGATGCCTTTTAAATGTTGTAATTGTACCAGCCTCCACCACATTCTCTGGCAGCTCCTTCCATGCATGCACCACCCTCTGCATGAAAAAGTTGCCTCTTAGGTCCCTTTTATACCTTTTCCCTCTCACATTAAATCTATGCCCTCTAGTTTTGGACTCCCCACCTGGGGGAAAAGACCTTGACTATTCACTCTATCCATGCCCCTGATGATTTTATAAACCTGTAAAAGGTCACCCCTCAGCCTTTGGCTCTCCAGGGTAAATAGCCCCAGCCTGTTCCAATAGCTCAAACCCTCCAATGCTGGCAACATCCTTGTAAATATTTTCTGAACTCTTTCAAGTCTGACAACATCCTTCCTATAGCAGGGAGACCAGATCTGCACACAGTATTCCAATGTCCTGTGCAGCCACAACATGACCCTTGCAACTCCTCTACTCAATGCACTGACCAATAAAGGCAAGTGTACTGAACACCTTCTTCACTATTGAGGAGGAAGGGGCAGATTCAACTTGAACAATAATTAGTGAGTGATACCAATATCTTGAGCCAGAGCTCCCCATTCCTCAGCAGTTCCACACACCTTACTTTGCCAGCTCACTGAGTATCAGAACATCATTAAAATAATGTCCATTGGAAAATCGACATTCTAAATCAAATTTCTCAAATCAGTCACCAAATGGTCCAGAGAGGATCACATTACTCAGCCTTAAGCGATCCCTCAATGTCAGTCCTCTGTGTGGTTTGTTAGCCCTGTCCCCAGTGACTGCAGCATTAGAAGGTGAAACTTGCTGAGGTGATGATGATGAGTGAGTGTTTGAAGAGGTTCTCAGACAGATGGCTGGACTCCAGCCTGTAGTGGTCTGATCTCTCGGACACAGTGAGGGGCAGTGCAGGTTGGAAGCAGGTATACACTCACCCTGAGGGACAGCAGGAATTTTGTGTTTGTTGGAGGTCATGCTGTTGTTGGAGGTTTGTGGGGGGAAAGGATTACTAACCCTGTGAATCCCCCGGGGGCAGTTACTAGCTATCGATACACTGGGACAGAGGGGCAGAAATTACTGACTCTAATGATTGGGGCCTGGGGACTCACTGCTCTGATCATGTTTTGAGGTGGGGGGGAGGGGTTTGGGGTTGACACTGAAGCCAGTAGTTTCTTACCTGGTCGAATTGCCTGTGGCTGGGGTACCTGTGTTAGAGGTATGCAGTGTGGGGCATGTCCTGCTTCTGTAAGTCAGGGAGCAGAAAGGGGAAGCTGACAGAGAGTCTGGGATAAAGAGAGGGAGGGAACTGGAGAGTGGATGATGGAGGGTGACTGAGAGAAAATGTGTGTAGATGGGACTGACAGAGAGAGGGAGAGAGGGTGATAGAGGGAGGGAGCTGGAGTGACAGAGGGAGAGCGTGAGAGATGGAAGGTGTTGATGCTATGTTGTTTTCACCAGCCCCACAAGATGGTGCTGTTTGCTGTAAAATCCCATCCCGTGCCATTGCTGACTGCCACTGGATCTCACTGTTGAGTGTCTGAAGCTCAGCGTCTTCCCCTTTGGCCTTTTGACCATTGGAAATTGCTCAACAAACTGTTTCACACACCGCATGACTAATGGCAGCAACCGTGTGAGTCAGTGATCAGGGGCAGGAGACTCTGATCCTGGGTGAGGACCTGGGGTACTCTCTGAACCTGTCCAACAGATACAAGCTGTGTGGATGAGAGTGGGGACTGCAGGGAGAATGAGAGATCTGACCACAGCACCATGGCACAATGGGCCATTCAGATGCGGAGAGGATATAGGAATGTCGCTGTGATAGGGGGCAGTGTAACTAGGGGGAGACTCCACACCAGTCAGTGCGAGTCTGAAAAACTGTGTCACCTACCCAGTGCCAGGGTTAAGGACAGTGCCTCAGGACTGAAGAAAGACATGGAGAGGGAGGGGAGGGAAGGGATGCAGTTGTGGTCATTTACATTAATACTAAGGACATTGATAGGACTAGAAAGGAGGTTCTGCTGCAGGATTTTCAACATTTGGGAGCTAAAAATTAAAAAGTAGCTCCAAGAAAATAATTTCTGGATTTACCTGGGCGATGAGCAAACTGGCAAAGGGCATATAAAGGCAAGGAATTAAAGGCATGGCTTAGAGATTGGTGTGGGTGGTATGGTTTTCAGTTCAGGGGGCACTGGTACCAGTACTGGGCTAGAAGGGGGCTGTTCCAGTGGAATGGCCTTCACTTGCCCTGTGCTAGGACCAGTGTACTGGTGAATTGGATAACAAGGGCTTTAAACTAACCAGAGGAGAGGATCTGGGAGAAGGCAAATGTACACTTACAAAGGAAGAGAATTTGGCAGCATTACAGGGTGGCTGTTTGGATAACAATGTCCAGGAAGGGACAGTGTACATAGAAAAACAGCGGTAAATAGGTTCAAAGGGAGAAATATGGTTAAAAGGTCAAAATAATGGTCTTTATTTAAATGACCATAGCATTCTGAACAAAATAAATGAATTAACGGCACAAAAACGGGTTAATCGGTATGTCTTATAGCCCATACAGAGACATGGTTACAATGACATTAAAGTGGGGAACTGAACATTCAGGGATATCTGACTTTTGGAGGGGACAGGCAGGATGGAATGCATTGTAGTGTTAAAGCATGGTGGAAATAAGTACAACAGCAAGAAATGGTCTGGGAGCAGAGGATGTAGGATGGGTGGAGGTAAGAAATAAAAAGGGGAAGAAGACACTGGTAGGAGTGATCTATAGGCCCCCTATATGGTCGGACAGAGAATAGATCAGAAGATAATGACAGCTTGTGAAAAAGGCGGTACGTTAGTCATGGGTGACTTTAATTTTCATGTAGTTTGGGAAAGTCAGATTGGTAGAAGAACTTGGGGTGGGGGCAAGAAGTCACAAGTGTGCTCAGGGTAGTTCCCTAAACCAATGCATTGTTTGTCCAACCAGGGATCAGGCTATTTTGAATCTGGCGATGTGAAGGGAGGCAGGTTTGATAAATAATGCCAGAGTATAAGATCTTCCAGGAAACAGTGACCATAATATGGTAGAGTGTAGCATTCTGTTTGAAAAACCTTAAGTGGAAGTAATTGTGCCATACTTAAATAAAGGTCACTGCAAATGAATGAGATGAAAGCAAGCTGGAATGGACGGGAGATTAGCAGCAAAGACAGTTGAGGAGTAATGGCAGATATTTAAGAAATAGTTCATGGCTCACAGCAACTATAGTGAGGAAGAAGGATACATGGAAGGTGATTAAACTAATCATGGTTCACCAGAGAAGTTAAAGATAGCTTCAGATGAGGTAAAGCTTAGTAGCAAACTACAGAATAAGGAAAGTTTGAAAAGCCAACATGGTACCCAAAGCAAGAGAAGATAAACTTTGAGAGAAAACATTGAAGTAATATCAAGACAAGATCTTCATTAAATTAGTAAAAGAAGAAGAGAGAAGCCAAAGTGAACATAGGTCCCTTAAAGAACGAGGCTGGAAAAATAATAGTGGGGAACCAGGAAATGGCAGAGGCATTGGATATAGACTTTGAATCAGTTTTCACATTAGAAGACAATAAAAGTGTTGCAAAATTACTGAATAATCAAGGAGGAGGAAGGAAGGAATGTAATAACTGTCACTAGAGAGAAAGTGCTAATGGGCTGAAGACCCCTGGGTGTGATGGGATGCATCCTGCCCTGTGAAAGGAGGGAGCTACAGAAATAATGGATGCACAAGGAGAAATCTTGTAGGAATCCTGAGATCCCTGGTTAATTGTGACCAAGCTGGTTGACTCATGTACACGCCCAGCTCCTCTAATGGGAGCATAGGCAGGCAGTGAGGGTGGGAAGGAAGCACAATATTATGGGCAAGAGTATGTTCTTTGCACATCAGGAGCACTTGCCCACCCTCGCCTCCTTATTTTTCCCCACCTTGCCTCTAAAACACATGCCCCCATCCAGACCCCTTCAGCCCCACCTCTATCCCTAGGCTGCCTTATCCCATTGTAACATCTATTCAGGACCTCATAAAGGCATCCACTTTCTCTTGTTCCTGGGCTTGTCCACAGTCCCGGGCAGCGTCTACTATTGGACACTAGCGGTGCCAATCATCAGGAGGTGGGGGTACGCTTAGAAACACAGAAAACAGGACCGGGAGTGGCCCATTCAGCCCCTTGAGCCTGCTCCACTATTCAATATGATCATGGCTGATCATCCAACTCAGTTCCCTGTTCTCATTTTCTCCCCATACCCTTTGATCCCTTTAGGCCTAAGAACTATACCCAACTTCTTCTTGGAAACATCCAACATTTTGGCCTGAGTAGCTTTCTGTGGCAGAGAATTCCACAGGCTCCCCTCTGTCTGGGCAAAGACATTTCTCCTCAGCTCAGTCCCATGTGAGCCCTAGTTCTGGACTGCCTGGTCATTGGGAATGCCCTTCCTGTGTTTAGCCTGTCCAGTCCTATTAGATTTCATGTTTCTAAGAGTTCCCCTCATTCTTCCAAACTCCACTGAATACAATCCTAACCAACCCAGTCTCTCCTTATTCATCAGTCCTGCCATTCCAGGAATCAGTCTGGTAAACCTTTCCCTCCATCGCCAGAACGTCCTTCCTTAGATAAGGAGACCAAAACTAACACAGTGTGGTCTCACCAAGGCCCTGTATAACTGCAACAACACATCCCTGCTCCTGTACTCGAATCCTCTCACTATGAAGGCCAATATGTTATTTGCCTTCTTTACTGCCTGCCGAACCTGCATGCTTACCTTCAGCGACTGGTGTACAAGATCACCCAAATGTCAATGCACCTCCCCCTTTCCCAACCTATTGCCACTCAGATAATTATCTGCCTTCCTGTTTTTGCTTCCAAAATGGATAGTCTCACATTTACCCACATTATGCTGCACCTGCCATGTGTTTATTCACTTGCCCAACTTGTCCTACTCAATGACGGCCTGTGAATCCACCAACAGCTTTCTATTCGCCCGAGGGAGGGGAGTTCTTTTGCACCTGTCAACTGTCACCGGTCCTTACCGAGACACTGGATGGGCAGGGGATTGGGTGGGCTGAGTATGAGACTCCTTCCCCTCTCCTGCCCATTGGATCCGGCAGTGTCTGTGCGGAGAGAGGGACAGAGTTCATCGTCGAGTAGGTTTCAGTGGAATTGGAACAGGTTTTGGATGTAAGAAGTGTCCGGGAAATGAAATTGGGAGGGGTTCAGAGGGAGAACACCAGGCCGGGTCTGTGAAGGACTGGAAGAGTTGATTGATTGAGCAAGGCCAGATGGAGGGGAATTAGGATTAATAAAAAAACCAGAGGCCTGTCTTGAGGAGGTGGGAATTGCAGGATGATGAATATACATGAGCAGTGAGTGCAGAGTCACAGAATGGTCACACCACCGATGGAGACCATTCAGCCAGATAAGCCCGTGCTGGCTCTCTGAAAGAGCTATTCACCTTTTCTCTCTCCCTCAATGCTTTTCCTTTTCAGTCCATAATCCAATTCCCATCCCTTCTCTGCATCTGCCTGACCTGCCCATGACCCCTCAGAGATCGAAACCATCCACTGTTCACAATGTCAACAAGTTTTATATCATCTACACATTTGGAAATGGTGCCCTCTGAACCAGGATCTGGATCATTAATAGGAAGAGCAGGGGCCCCTAATCCTGATTCCTGGGGAATTCCAATTTAAACCTTCCCCAGTCCGAGACACAACCACTAACCTCAGTTTCATGTCACTCAGCTAATTTTATGTCCATGTTGCTTCTGGCTGTTTTCATCCCCTGAGCTCAAACTTTGCAGACAAGCTTGTGGCCTGGTGGTTTGTAAATAAAGCTGATTAGCTTGAAAGCAAGACACTATAACTGCTGTTACACAGGAATGTTTGAGGAAATGTTTCGGGCCTTTGGGGACAGCGAGGATAGCTGCCAAAATCACCTCCTTTTACTTATTCTCTTGTGGAACATGGGCATTGCTGCCTGGTCCAGCATCTGATGCCCATCCCTAGTTGCCCCTTGAGAAGGTGGTGGTGAGCTGCCTTCTTGAGCCGCTGCAGTCCACGTGCTATAGGTAGACCCACAATGACCTTAGGGAGGGAATTCCAGGATTTTGACCCAACGACAGCAAAAGAACAGCGATACATTTCCAAGTCAGGATGGTGAGGGCACCTGCAGGTGGTGATGTGGCCATGTGTGTATTTCTGTGATTCCTGGGCTTACTGTGACTGTAAGAATTTATCCTGAGTGCATTTTAAGAGATTTTTGATTAATATTTGGGATTATTGAGACCCACCCACCCAACAAAACTGACCTTTTGTTATTACACTGTTCTGTAGATTTGTTTTTCCGTTGCTGTTGGACAGTCTGAGATTCGATAGGAAGCGCCCAAAAGTTTGATTACTCTTCATATGTTTCTCAGTTCAACACGTGGGCCTCTTTTGATGATCCTTCACCTGTCAGTCTTCATCATCCATCAGTCTTTATCTGTCATCTGTCTTACTCCCTAAACATTTTGTTTTGGAGGATATACCATTTGGAGAAGGTTTGGTAGGTGTTTTAAAAGTCATGAGGAGTCCATTTGGAGTGGACAGGGAGAAATTGTCCTTATTTGTGAAAGGATCAGGAATCAGAGACTACGGTTTGAATGTTTTTGCAGAAGAAAAGAACCGCAAGGAGAGAAAAGTCTTTTTCACATGGTGAGTGGGACTGAAACTCTGAGGTTTCATGCTTCCCCTTCCCAGCTTACTCCTGGCAAACAACCAAGGCATTGAAAACAAGATCCTATTTGGATGCACCACAGCTTGGTTTGGCATCTGCTCTTTCCAAGACCACAAGACCCTACACAGAGTTGTAAACACAGCCCAGTCCATCACAAAGACCAGCCTACCAACCACTGACTCCATCTATACTTCCTGCTGCCTTGGGAAAGCAATCAATATCATCAAAGACCCCCCTCACCCCAGTTACACTCTCTTCCACCCTCTTCTGTCAGGTAGAGATATAAAAGTTTAAATACACGAATGAACAGATTCAAGGACAGCTTTTGCCCTGCTGTTATCAGAGTTTTGAATGGATCTCTATAACGGTAATGTTGATCTCTCTCTTCGGCTGTAACACTGTATTCTGCACTCTGTTCTGTTACCCTGGTGCACTTTGTACAGTACAATCTGCCTATAGAGCACATAAGACAATACTTTTTACAGTTTCTTGGTCCACGTGACAGTAATAAATCAAACCAAAGAGTGGTTCGGGTCTGGAATGCACTGCCTGGTAATGTGGTGGGGGCAAGTTCAACTGAGGCATTCACAAGATGCATTGGATGTTTATTGGAATAGAGACAATGTCAGGGTTACCGGGACAAGGCAGGAGGTTGAGCATGGAGTTAAATTGTTCAGAAAGCAAGGGCAAACATGACAGGCCAAATGGCCCACTTCTGCACTGTAACAGTTCTGTGATCCTGATTCCTTTGTTGCTTCTTTTCTAGCCTTTGCTTCTCTCAACGTATACATTCACTTGTTGTTATTCACCCCCAGCATTGCTTCTTGGGACTTGGTATCTACTCTGACCATCTCATTCTCCTGCCAAGCCATCTTAAACCCTCCTTGCAAAGCACTTGTTTATCTCCCTGCGGCAATAGCTGTCCCAGTGAGATGTCCTCTCCCCAGGATCATTCCCAATTCTGCTGGAATCGAAAGCCCTCCTACCCGCCATACCTGTCCAACCACATATTTCTCTACTCTGCACTCCAACACAATACTCACAATTGTGTGGCACTGCTGGTTAATGAAAATTACCACTTTCGGGGATCTAGTTTAATCATTACTCTTTGGGTCTGGAGTAACTGTCTGCAGGACATCAAGCCTCTTTGCACTTATGTTGTTGCTTCCATGACCTCCTTGACTGGTGGAAGAGGCTTGAGGGGCTGAATGGCCTATTCCTCTTCCTATGTTCCTAATATAGATCAAGGTCACTGGTTGTTTGCCCAATTGTACTGTAGTTAGATCCTGGACCCTGGCACTCACAAATCATCATACAATAGGCCTTTCTCTTCTTCACACTCTGCAGTTGAGTTACCAAATCTCCAGAGAATCCATCACGTTCACCATGTTGGACACTGGAATGTAGTCAGTGGATTTCTGCCTGTTCCTGCTTTACTTTCTGACCATCAGCTATTTCCTATTTCCCTGCAGGCCCTTGGCTTACTGGGTAAATATTTCTGGAAATTTCAGATCGATGCCCTTCTCAGCTCAAGCCCCTAATCTTCAGCTGCTCTAGCTGATGCCACTTATTACCCCATCAGAACATGGGATGTGTCCTGGAGTTTCCATATGTATGCACATTCAACAGGGCCAAGCTGGCCTACCATGCCTCCATTGATGAGGCTACCTTCTAAAACCTATCAGCATTGAACAAAGTCCAACATGCAGCCTGTGACTATGTGTTGTTGTGGAGAAAGAGAGAGACTGAATCTATTTGGGGTGAGGAAGTAGGATTTGTGTGTGCTGAGGAGAGTAAATTGACCGAAGAGTGAGTAAGGTGAGAGCAGAGAGAAAATGTTAGAATGGATGGAGTGAGTGTGGGAGAGAAAGAGGGAACTGAACGAGATGAGAGAGAGAGTGAGATTGATAGTGAGTGTGAAAGTAAAAATGAGATTGAGAGACGAGTGAGAGATTAAGAGAGATTGAGGGAGAGTGAGCATGAAATTGAGAATGAGAATGAAATTGAGAGATGAGAGTGAGAGTGAGATTGAGAGAGAGTAAGTATGAAACTGAGAATGAGATTGAGAGATGAGTGTGAGAGTAAGAGAGATTGAGGGACAGTGAGTGTGAAATTGAGAATGAGATTGGGAGATGAGTGTAAGAGTGAGATTGAGAGGGAGTGAGTGTGAAATTGAGAATAAAATTGAGAGTAAGAGTGAGAATGGGAAAAGAGAGAGAATGAGAGATGAGAGCGAGGGGAAAGAGATAGAATGAAAGTGAAAGATGAGAGTGAGAGCAAGAGATTAGAGAGCAGATTGAGAATGAGAGTGAAAGATGAAAGAGAGAGAAAGAGGAGAGTGCGAATGAGAGATGAAAGTGAGATTGAAAGAAATGAGGAAGATTAACAGGGAAAAGTGAGATTCTCTTGTCGTGTTTGCTTTCTAAGGGTTAAGGCATTTGACCATTTGACTAGACCCCTAGGTGATGACTGATGCCACTAAAATGAGAAAAACTGTGATCTAAGATTTCTGACAATTCTCAGCAAGGAGTCAATTCACTGTAAAAGTATTCAGTATTTGTATATAGTTAATGAGTAATGCCAGATTCAGACTAATTCCGAAAATGCTGGCTTACTTTTCATGTCCCATCATATCCTGTTTTGTTTTGGCTTTGCTTAATCTGAGAATGTTCTAGTTTTTACGCTTCGCTTCAGAATTTAACCTCAACCTCAATGTGCTTGAACAAAACTCCAAAAGTCGAGGAACATGCCCGATCCAGCTCTCTGACAAAGCACTGCAGTTTGTCCAGCTCTCTTCTTCTTTCCCCATAGCCCTTCAAATTTCCCTTTCCAACGATTTGTTGGGTTTTCCCTTTGAAAGTTACGATAGAATTCACTTCCCTTGTCCCTTTTTTATAACACATTGTGGATCACAACTTGCTCTGTAAACACAGTTCTCCTTATGCTCCCAATACTTTTCCAGCTAACTGTCTTTAACCACTCTCCTCAGGTTACAAACTCTGCTACCAAGGGAAACTGCTTCTCCATAGTTATTCAATCAATAGCCCTCATGAATGGGGAACACCTCGATTCAATTTCCCATTAACCTGAGGAGAACAATCCAATCAAATTGTGATCCCTCCTATCGTCCTGGTAATTTCTCTTCTGAGCTATCTCTAATGCTTTACATAAGAACAAAAGAAATAGGAGCAGGAGTAGGCCATTCGGCCCTTCAAACCTGCTGCACCACCTGATTAGGACTTGGCTGATCTGGTTTTGGCCTTAACTTCACCTTCCTGCCTGCCCCCTGTACACTTTACTCCCTTTGCTGATCTAAACATCTGTATAATCCTCTCTTCCACTGGGAAGAGAATTCCAATGCGCATTTACCCTCGGGGAGGAACAATTCCTCCTGAGTGGGACACCCCTCATTCTTAAACTATACCCCTCATTCTAGATTCCCCAAAAGGGGAGAAGTTCTCTTTAGCATCGAACTCCTTAAACCAACCTCGGATTCTTATAAACTTAAATAAAATCACTTCCCGTCGCCAATGGATACAAGCCCATTTGCTCAACCTTCCCTCGTAAGATGACCCTGTCATCCATCTCTTTCAATAACGTCATACCAGATATGAAACATTTGTTCTCTGTTTCTCTCTGCACGGATGCTGCCAGACCAGCTGTGTTTCTCCAGCATTTTCTGTTTTTATTCACTCATGGGATAGGGGTGGCTAATGCAGGCTGGACCAGCATTTATGACCAGTCCTTAGTTGCCCCCTGAGAAGGTGGTGGTGAGCTGCCTTCTTGAACGACTGCAATCCACATTCTGTAGGTAGATCCACAATGCTATTACAGAGGGAACTCCAGGATTTTAACCCAGAGACACTGAAGGAACAGCAACATATTCTCAAGTAAGGATGTTGAGTGGCTTGGAGGGGAATTTGCAAGGGGTGGTGTTCTCATGTAACTGCTGCCCTTATCCTTCAAGATAGAAGTGGTCGTGGGTTTGGAAGGTGCTGTCTGAGCATATTTCGTGAATTTCTGCAGTGCATCTTGTATATGGTACACACTACTGCTACTGAGCGCCCATGGTAGAGGGAGTGGATGCCTGTGGATGTAGTGCCAATCAAGCCAGATGCTTTGTGCTGAATGGTGTCAAGCTTGTTGAGTGTTCTTGGGTCGGCACTCATCCAGGGCAAGTGGTGAGTATCCATCACACTCCTGACTTGTGCCTTGTCAATGGTGGACAGGCTTTGGGGAATCAGGAAGTGAGTTACTCGTCGCAGGATTCCCAGCTTCTGATCAGCTCTTTGAGACACTGTGTTTATGTGGTGAGTCCAGTTGAGTTTCTGGTCAATGGTAACCCCCAGGATGTTGATAGACGGGGATTCAGTGATGGTAACACCATGGAATGTCAAGGGATGGTGATTAGATTGTCTCTTATTGGAGGTGGTCATAGCCTGGCATCTGTGTGCCCAGCCAGTGACGCGCACATCCCATGAGTGAATACATTTTTAAAAAATTCTGCTTTTCTATTCTTCTTGACAAAGTGGAAACATCACATTTTCCCACATTATACTTCATCCAACAAACCTTTACCCCCACCCCACCCCCACCACCACCATGTCACCTAGTGATCGATATTCCTTTGTAGACATTCTTGTTGTCCTCACAACCTGCTTTTCTCCCTCCCTACACTTTGTGAGCAAATGTGTCCCCAGTACAATGTTGACCTCCTTCCTAACATGTGATGTCCAGATGGTGAACTCAGTTCTCCAGCTGGAGTTGTATGAACATGGGAACAGGAGTAAACCATTCAGCCCCTCAAGCCTGTTCCACCATTCATTGGGATCATGGCTGATCTGCAGCCTAACTGTCTATACCTGCCCTTGGCCTATATCTCTTCACACCTTTGCTTAACAAAATAATATCTATCTCAGATTTAAAATTACAACTGTGGAATGGAGTTCCAAACCTCTACCACCTTTTGTGTGTAGAAGTGTCTCCAAACATCTCTCATGAACAGTCTGGCCTTAATTCGTAGACCATGCCCCCTCCAGTTCTAGAATCCCCAACCAGTCAAATAGTTTATTTTTATCTACCCTGTCTTTTCCTGTTAATATCTTGAAGACTTCAATCAGATCTCTCCTTAACTGTGGAAATTCTACAGAAAACAGGCCTCATTGTATAATCTCGCCTTATAATTTAACCCCTGAAGTCCAGGTATCATCCTTGTGTACAGAGTTTGGAGTAGCTGCGGCATAACTTCTGCATCCTTGTACTCCAGTCACCTCACTATAAAGGCCAGCATTCCATTGCCTTCCTAATTATTTTCTGAACTTGTTCATGACTTTTTTAAAGATTGACATCCAAGTCTCTTTGAACATCCATAGTATTTAATGTCGTACTGTCTCGAAAGTACCCCAATCTATCCTTTCTCAGTCCAAAAATGGATAGCCTCACACTAGCTTACATTGAACTCCATTTACCGCAATTTTGTCCATTCACTTAGTCCATCGATATCCCTCTGTAAATTTATGATATCATTTACACTGTCTACAATGCCACTTAGCTATGTCATCAGCAAATTCAAATATATAACTTTCTATGCTGTTATCCAAGTTGTTAATAAATCATCTGAATAATTGAGGCCCGAACACACATCCTTGTGGGGCACCACTGGTCATATGCTGCCAGTTTGAGTACCTACCCACTATCTCTACTTTCTGTTGCCTGTCACTCAGCCAGTTTCAAAAGAACATAAAGAACAACAGATCATCATGCCCTGACTAAACTAATAAACAAACCTTCTGCCCTAATTCAGTTTGTATCCCTCTATTCCCTCCTTATTCATGTAACCATCCAGATGCCTCTTAAATGTTGCCAGATGACGCCTGCTCCCACCACCACCTCTGGCAGTGCATTCCAGGCTCCTACCACTCTCTGCTTGAAAAACTATCCTCGCACATCTCCCTTAAACTTTCCCCCCTCTCACCTTGAATCTGTGCCCCTTTGTAATTGAAACTTCAACCCTGGGGAAAAAGCCTCTGACTGTCCACCCTATATATGCCTGTCATAATTTTGTAAACCTCTATCAGGTCTCCTCTCAGCCTCTGTCTTTCCAGTGAAAATAATCCTAGTCTTTTTAATCTTTCCTCATAGCCAATGCTCTCGAGACCAGGCAATATCCTGGTGAACCTACACTCTCTCCAAAGCTTCCACGTCCTTCTGGTAATGTGGCGACCAAAACTGCACGCAATGCTCCAAATGTGGCCCAACAAGGGTTTTATATGAGAGATAAAAGGTACTGCAGATGCTGGAGAATCCGAGATAACAAGCATGGGGCTGGATGAACACAGCAGGTCAAGTAGCATCATAGGAGCAGGAAAACTTAAAAAGGGTTTTATATAGCTGCAACATGGTCTGCCAACTCTTGTACTCCATGCCCTGGCTGATAAAAGCAAGCATGCCATATGCCTTGTCAAACACTTCAGCTACTTGTATTGCAACTTTTAGAGAACTGTGAACCTGAACACCCAGATCCATCTGTATGTTAGTGTTCCTTAGGGTTCTGTCATTAACAGTGTAATTCACACCTAAATTTGATCCTCCAAAATGCATTGCCTCGCATTTGTCTTGTTTCCCTGCCATGTCAGTAACTTGTTCTCCATTCTGTAGGCTTTTATCTCAGTGAACAATCTCTCAAGTGGAAC
Organism: Ginglymostoma cirratum; assembly: GCA_024137785.1. Lineage (NCBI taxonomy): Eukaryota > Metazoa > Chordata > Chondrichthyes > Orectolobiformes > Ginglymostomatidae > Ginglymostoma > Ginglymostoma cirratum. The sequence continues at coordinate 2,529,559 of JAHRHZ010000119.1, read as the reverse complement.
TTTATCAAATGCCTTCTGGAAGTCAATGTAAACACCATCCATGACACGTTCCCCTGTCCACTATCTTAGTCACCACTTCAAAAAAAATCACTGAGGTTTATCAGGCATGACCTACCTGTCATGAATCCATGCTGGCTCTCCCTGATTTAACTGAAAATTTTCCGGCAGTGGAATTACCCCATCCTTGACTATAAACTCTAACAATTAGCCCACCACAGATGCTAGGCTATCTGGTCCGTAATTTCCTGGTTTTCCTCTTTCTTAAAAAGTGGAGTGATATATAATTTTCCAGTCCAGAGGCACAGCTCCTGTATCTGGAGGAGCTCTGAAAGATTATAGTTAGGCTCCCTATAACGTACTCCCTACTTCCTTTAACAACTGTCAGATCCCAGGGATTTGTCAGTGGACAGTGAGAGCCTTTTTCCTTGGATAGTGACGGCTAGCACGAGGGGACATAGCTTTAAATTGAGGGGTGATAGATATAGGACAGATGTCAGAAGTAGGTTCTTTACTCAGAGAGTAGTAAGGGCGTGGAATGCCCTGCCTGCAACAGTAGTAGACTCGCCAACTTTAAGGGCATTTAAATGGTCGTTGGATAAACATATGGATGATAAGGGAATAGTGTAGGTTAGATGGGCTTCAGATTGGTTTCACAGGTCGGCGCAACATCGAGGGCTGAAGGGCCTGTACTGCGCTGTAATGTTCTATGTTCTAGTCATCTCCTTATTATTGATGTTTTACTTAGGGCTAAATTTGTTCAGTCCCTGCTCCTGATCCACTATTAATTTCCTGGGAATTCTGGCATGCTATCCTCCCTTTTGACTGTAAATACAGAGGGAAAGTATTTATTCAGCATGTTTGCTGCGTGCCCAGGCATTCACGACATCCATTTTCAATCTTCAGTGAACCAACATTGCACCTGACCACCAACTTCCCTTTGACGTAATAGGATTTCTTCTTATTGATTGTGATGTCCCTGGTAAGTTTCCTTTTGTAATCCCTTTAAGCAGCTCCTATAAGCTGCTTTGTGGTCCTTTTGCTGACCTTTGTATCTTTCCCATTTGGCAGGATCTGTGCTTTTTGCTTTGCATTTTTGTAAGCTCTTTCTTTTAGTTTAATGCCATCCCTTATCTCTTTAGCTGCCTATTTGTTTTCTGTGGAGCTTTTCCCCCTCAGTTGTGCCACAACAGGTTAATAAATTTGATTTCAAAACAAACCTTACTCCAGAGTATGTACAGAGCACTTTGATGTACAAAAGCATGGACATCCTGTGGGACATTTCTGAATCACTGTGCTACCACTTTGAAAGAGTTTAATACATAAACACTCCTGCCAGTTTGTTTCCGCGGATTATCCTGCTCCCCTTGTAAAACTGCTTTAGTTCATCCTGATTCTTCCCATCAAATTCCAGCAATCCAGAAATTGGTCAAGAATATCACCACAGCAAATCTTTGTACACTTTTATTTGCACATTTACAGATTACTAACATTTATTTCCCGAACCTAGCAGCGCAAAGGCTTGATAGAATTATTAACTTCAGTTTTGAGAACAGACTGAAGACGTTGTAGTCATGGAGTCAGAGAGACATGCAGCACAGAAACAGGCCTTTCGGTCCAACCAGTCCATGCCGAACATAATCCCAAGCTAAGCTAGTCCCACCTGTCTGCTCCTGGGTATTATCCCTCCAAACCTTTCCTATTCATGTATTTATCCAAATGTCTTTTAAACATTGTAATTGTACCCACATCCACCAATTGCTCAGGAAGTTCATTCCACACCCAAACCACCCTCAGTGTAAAAAAATTGTTCCTCATGTCTTTTTAAAATTTCTCCCCTCTAACCTTAAAAATGTGCCCCCGGTCTTGAAATTCCCTGTCCTAGGGAATAGATAACTATCATTAGAGATAAAAGGTACTGCAGATGCTGGAGAATCCGAGATAACAAGCATGGGGCTGGATGAACACAGCAGGTCAAGCAGCATCATAGGAGCAGGAACATAGGAGCAGGAACCTGCTGTGTTCATCCAGCCCCATGCTTGTTATCTCAGATAACTATCATTAACTCTGTCTATACCCCTCATTATTTTATAAATTTTTATAAGTTTGCCTCTCAGCTTCCTACAGTCCAGTGAAAAGAAGAAGTTAAGAGGAGACTTGATAGAGGTTTTCAAAATGATGAGTGTTCAGGGCAGAGTGATTGTTCCCACAGGGAGAAATTGTTCTCACTCTGTCGTTTTGAGCTTAATTGAGGATTTGAATTGTGCAACCATTATTTTCCCCAGTCGGTTTTTCCCTGAGATTACGAATGAACTCTGCCTTTTACACTTAACTAGATTTTAAAAATGTCTTTATTGCTATTTTGTTCCACAACCTGGTGCTGCAGGAAACTGTCACAATAGCATTCTTACTAATCACATCCAATAAACTACTTTCGCCAAAGTTATTTGTCTGGCAGGGATCTCCATGCAATTAAAACATGGGCTTTGATACAAGTTCCAGCCACTTCTTGCTTAAATCACAGTCCATCTGTCTAATGACCATTACAGTGTCTCTAAATAGCATCCAGCAATGTTTTATGTCCCTTGTTATTCTTAAACAGCAACCAGACAGATTCTTACATCCTCCTGAGGTAAGGTCATTTCTCACCACTGATATCATTGTCACTCTTTGTTATCAGGGTGACTCGTCTTTCTACAAATATTGTGAAACAGCTCACTATGCTTTATTTGTGACTAAAATGTTCTCAACTTCAGTCATTTTCAGCTTTGCGCTTCAACCAAGTTCTTTAGAACTGGCATCTGGTGTCATCTGAGTGGTCAGCAGTTGGACTGATTTATATAATTTCACATAACTTCACTTCTCCTTTTGAGGTAATGTTGTTTTGGTGTGACGAGCGAGTATGACTAACTAGAAGGGAAGAAACTGTCTCCCGAGAGGATTGTTGATTCACAGACTCTAATTACAAAAAAAGGACAGGAAAGTGATTGTTTAGAAAGTGAACAAATGACTTGCTTTCAGTTCCAAACACTTAAAATCATAGTGTCATAGAGTCACACCGCATGGAAACAGACCCTTCGGTCCAAACAGTCCATGCCGAACATAATCCCAAACTAATCTGGTCCCACTGGCCTGCATTCGGCCCATATCCCTCCAGACATTTCCTATTCATGAACTTATCCAAATGTCTTTTAAACATTCAAATTGTACCTGCATCCACCACTTTCTCTGGAAGTTCATTCCACACATGAACCTCTCTCTGTGTAAGAAAATTGCCTCTTGTGTCTTTTTTAAATCTTTCTCCTTTCCTTGAAAATATACTCCCTAGTTTTAAGACCATAAGACCATAAGACATAGGAGTGGAAGTAAGGCCATTCGGCCCATCGAGTCCACTCTGCCATTTTAATCATGGCTGATGGGCATTTCAACTCCACTTACCTGCACTCTCCCCTCCAGCTAACAGTCATTTCAATACACATGGACAAAAAGGGACATCAGTTCGACTGGGACGACGTAACCATCCTAGGACAAGCCAAGCAAAGACACCCATGAGATTTCTTGGAGGCCTGGCACTCAAACCGGAACTCCATTAACAAACATGGAGAGCTGGCCCCCATATACCATCCACTAAGAAACAAATCCGGAAGTGATACCATCCACCCCAGCAAACTGAGACACATAAATGACAACTGGGACAGAACACTGACACTTCACCAGAGGCGCACTGATGGTATGACCTATTATGGTGACAACGTGTCTGCAAACAAACTTTACCAGCTCGGTGAGCAAGTTGGCAACCAGTATCCTTCCTATGATAGGGAGACCAGAACTGGACATGGTATTCCAGAAGAAGTCTCACAAACGTCCTGCACAACCTCAACATAAACTCCCAGTTCCTATACTCAATGGTTTGAGCAATGAAAGCAAGTGTGCTAAACACCTTCTTAACAACCCTGTCTACGTGACATATCTTTCGAAGAATTATGTCCCTGAATCCCTAGGTCTCTCTGTTCTACAGCACTACCCAAGGCCCTACTTTTAATTGTTCAAGTTCTTTTGAGACAGTTACTGCTAAGGTTTGTAAAATTATTTGTGATCCTAAATGTTTAAAGTATCACATCTTTTTGCCGTTATTTTAATGTGGTAACATTTGTCATAAGGAAGTGTTGTTTGAACACCAGAAGCTAAGAGTAACTGAGTAATGTTTGATACAAGTAAACAACATATCCAAACATTTAATGGTGCACATTTAAATAAAAGCTTAAATCTGTCAGCAAGTAACAGAGTTATAGCTGGCAAATTAATTAATGGAACATGTTGTGCAGCTAAATATAATCATCGATAGGTCACTAAATAAGGAAGAAGATATAAGCAGTGGAAAGGCAAAAGAAATGTCCCAAGTGAGAGAAGGAGAGGAGCATAATAAGATCAAGGAGACACTGTTGGACCCTAATTCCTTCTTCTACAGTCCCCATCCTCATGAAGTGACTTATACTGTATTAGACCTGATCCAGGAACATAGGTCAGAAGGTTCAACGGCCTGATATTTCGAAGCTGACAAAGATTCTCATGGTTTCTCTGCAGATTTTGGCTAATACTTATCTTTAATTGAATTGAAGCTTAGCAAAGCAAATTGGAACTGGTCTGACAGCTGGTCTCATTAATTCCCTGCTGCTGATGCAAATGCGGTAGGGTTTCTCACCCACCTGCCTGGGCATCTCGCTGCCCCTATGCTCCTGGAGAGGGCACCGCCCAAGCTATAGGTTCCTCACCTCAGCTGCCCTTCCTCCACTACAGCAGCCATTGTGTGACAGGACTCCCTGCTTTCCTCAAGAATGTTTCACATCACTGCTCACCCATCAGCAACACGCTGTGAGAATCAGACCTCACTCTTTGCCGACACTTGCCCCTGTGTAACCCCACTGTGTAAAAAAAAACTCACTGGTGTTCCATCCCGAACACACACCTTCAGACCCTGGAGCCTTTCCTCCATCAATATCGGGTGGGCATGTGGATAACTGCTCGTCAGTAGAGAGAAAGTTCACAATTATTAGTTACTTACAGACCAATGTTCTTCCTGATGCTATTAACACTCAGCTGATGACCTCACCTCTGCTCATTTCCATGTTTGACCTTGTTCCTGTGGGATCTTCCGAGGGGATAACTCCTGGTGCTTTTATTTAGCAGTAATCACAAGCCCATCATCACTAAGATCTTAGGGAGCTGGTACAGATGGACCTGCTCCCTCCAAAAGCTAGCTTCGTGATGGCTGACACCATGAAGGGGATATGCAGGAATGTAGAGTGGACGTTGCAGTCTGATCAGCCATGGTCCTATTACGTGGTGGATCAGGCTCAAAGGGCCGAGTGGCCTACCCTTGGTCCTTGTTTATATGTACTCTGTGTACCTGCCCACCAGCTGCGTATCAATGCAATAGGTGGAGCCAATAGAACATGGACATTAACACCTTCAGAACCATACCCTTCCACAGTGTTGGTGATGACAGAGACTGGTCAACTTCTCAGACTTTGTGATGTACAGCACAACCCCACTCACTAGCTGCACACCAGGGCACACCCAGACACACCCAGACACACCCGGACACACACCCAGGCACACCCATAGACACGTCCATAGACACAGTCAGACACAGCTATAGATACACCCATAGACACACATGAACCCACCCAGATGCACCAAGACACACATAGACACACGCATAGACGCAGCCACAGACACACACATATACACACCATAGACACACTCAGACACCTTAGAGTTCTGCAGAAGGGTCACCGGACCTGAAACATTAACTCTGTTTTCTCCTTCACAGATGCTGCCAGACCTGCTGAGCTTTCCTAGCAACTTCTGTTTTTGTCCCTGATTTACAGCATCCGCAGTTCTTTTAGTTTTTACCCATCCATACAAACTCGTCACAATACCTTCTGGTCTTTTGGTCCAATACAGTGAGGAACTGAGTTGAGAACAGGCCAGCCTAGACTGGGTATGACGCAGTGTAAAAGAAATAATTGATCATGTGGTTGTGAGAGACCCCTTGGGGATGAGTGACTATAATACGATGGAATTCTTCATCATGATGGAGAGTGAGGTAGCTGATTCTCTGGGTCCTGAATCTTAATAAGGGAATCTACGATGGTGTGAGTTGGCTGTGATGGATAGGGAAATGTTACTGAAAGGAATGGCAGTCATTAGGCAATGGCAGATATTCAAACAGCGAATGAGTGGATTACAAAAATTGTTTATTCCTGTCTGGCACAACAGAGCAAAGAGAACAGTGGCCACAGCGCAGCTTACAAGGGAAATTAGTGATAGTATTAGATGTAAAAAAGAGGCAAAGAAATTGCAAAAGAAAAGCTGACCGGTGACCTTTTTAGAGGTTCATAAATTCATGAAGCTCATAGATAGGATGAATAGCAAAAGTCTTTTCTTGGGGTATGGGAGTCCAAAACTAGAGGGCATAGGTTTATGCTGAGAGGGGAAAGATTTAAAATGGACCTAAGGGACACTTTTTCAAACTGAGGGTGGTGCATGTATAGAATGAGCTGCCAGATGAAGTGGAAGAGGCGTGTACAATTAAAACATATTAAAGACATTTGGACAGGTATGTGAATAGGAACATTTTAGAAAGGTATAGGCCACATGCAATTAAATGGGACTAGTTTAGTTTAGGAAACCTGGTTGGCATGGACGAGTTGGACCAGAAAGGGTTTATTTCTATGCTGTGGCTCTTTGACTCTATTAGACCTGAGGATTGGGATCAGTTTAGAAGTCAGCAAAGGAAGACCAAGGGATTGGTTAAGAAAGAGTTTTAGAAAATAGAGTAAAATTAGAAAATAGAATAAGCTTGCAGAGAACATAGAACTGATTGAAAAAATTGTTTCCATAGGTACGTAAACAGAAAAAGATTGATGAAAACTAATGTAAGTGCCTTACTGTCAGAAACAGGGAATTTATAAAGGGGAGCCAAGAAATAGATGACAAACTAAATTCATTGTTCTCTTCTGTCCTCACAAAGGAACACATGAATAACATACCAAAAGTGATGGGGAACATAGGGTTCAGTGAGAGGGTGGCACTGAAACAAATCAGTATTAGTTGTGTTGGAAATATTGATGGGATTGAAGGCGGATAAATCCCTAGGGCCTGATAATCTACACCCCAGAGTATTTAAGGAAGTAAATCTAGAAATAGTGGATGCATTGGTGGTGATCTTCCAGGATTCTATAGACTTTGAAACAGTTCCTACAGTTTGGAGAGTAGCTAATGTAACCCCATTATTTTTGGGGTGGCACGGTGGCACGGTGGCACAGTGGTTACCACTGCTGCCTCACAGCACCAGGGATCCAGGTTCGATTTCACCCTCGGGCGACTGTCTGTGTGGAGTTTGCACATTCTACCCGAGTCTGCGTGGGGTCCCTCCGGGTGCTCCGGTTTCTTCCCACAGTCCAAAGATGTGCAGGTTAGGGTGGATTGGCCATGCTAAGTTGCCTGTAGTGTTCAGAGATGTGTAGATTAGGTGGGTTATAGCGGGGTGGGTCTGGGTGGGATGCTTTGAGGTTCGGTGTGGACTGCTGGGGCCGAAGGGCCTGTTTCCACACTGTAGGGATTCTATAAAAAGGCAGTTAGAGAGAAAAAAGGGAATCAGAGAGCAGTGATCTAATGTTGGTAATGGGGAAGATGCAAGAGTCCAAAACCAAGCATTTTATAACAGGGCACTCAGAAAGCAGTGATAGAATCAGACAGAGTCAGCATGGATTAACAAAAGAAAAATCATAGACACAGTAAGGACTGCAAATGGTGGAAGTTGGAGTTGATAAAATGCGGAGCTGGAAAAGCACAATAGGTCAGGCAACATCGGAAGAACAGAAAGGTGACATTTCAGGTCAAGACCCTTTATCAGAGTCCTCAAAATCTGCAGATGACGCATAGCTAAGTGCGAGAGTGAGCTGTGAGGAGGATGCAGAGATGTTGCTGTGTGATTTAAACAGGCTGAGTAAGTGGGCAAATGCATGGTAGATGCAGTATAATGTAGGTAAATGTACGGTTATCCATTTCAGTAGCAAAAATAGGAAGGCAGGATATTAAATAAATGTCCATAAATTAAGAGAGGGAAATGTTCAACAAGACCTGTCCTCATGCACTAGTCACTGAAAGTAAGTGTGCAGGTGCAGCAGGCAGTAAAAAGGCAAACTGTACGTTGGCCTTCATAGAGAGAGGATTTGAGTACAGGAACAAGGATACCCTGCTACAGTCACACAGGGCCTTGGTGAGGCCACACCCGGAGCATTGTGTATGGTTTTGGTCTCCTTATCTGAGGAAAGCTGTTCTTGCTGTAGAGGGGGTGCAGTGAAGGTTTGCCAGGCTGATTCTGGGGATGGCAGGCCTGACGTATGAGGAAAGATTGAGTTGGTTAGCATTGTACTCAAGTTTAGAAGAATTTGGGATGGGGTGGGGTGGGGGCGGAGGGATCCTAGAAATCTATAAAATTCTAACAGGATTAGTCAGGAGGATGTTCCTGATGGTGGGGGAGTCCAGAACCAAGGGTTATAGTTTAAGCAAAAGGGGTAAACCTTTTAGGACTGAGATGAGGAGAAATCTCTTTGACCAGAGAGTAATGAGCCTGTGGAATTCACTGTCACAAAAAGTGGTTGAGGCCAAAACATTAGTTGGAAAATAATTCAATGCTACAGTGAAATGCTTGCAACAGATGAAGAGATTGACAAATTGAAATTAAAACAGACAGCAAGGAGTGTCTCACAAAGCAGCCTAAATCCCACCAAAGCCCCATCCCCTCGTCCCTCACCCCCAAATCCACACCCAGTCTCTATGGTTCAGGCTCTGCCCCAAGCCTTAGTTGATCCTGGCCTTGCACTGCACAATGACCACTCCCAACCCTTTTCACCCTGCCTGTGAATCACTACGGTGCCTTCCAGCTCCTCCCTTCATGGCCACCACTGCCCTGTTCTCACCGGATTTCGATGGTACAATATGCTCCACTCGTAGCCTTCACCTCTACTCCCATGGTCGTCTCGCTGCCTCTTCCCTGTGCTGTTCACTTCTCACTCTCAGCCCTTTCCTTTCATCACAATCATATTCCCTCTCCATCCCCTGCTGCCCAGCCTCGGTCTTCTGCCCCACAGACCACACTCACACAGCTCCCCGTGTCCTGTGGCAATCACTGACTGACCCCAGAAGCAGCAAAGGGTCGTGGGTTAGACACAGGAAGTGGAAATGAGGACTGCACCTGCGGGAGAGGGGTGGGGGGTGTTGGGTGGTGTAGCGAGGCCTGTTCGACCAAAGATAGTAAACGATGGGCCAGATTGAAGGAGATAGTTTAAGGAGAGAGTTTGTGAGTGATGGCTTCCACCTCCAGACACTGAGGGAAAAAGAGCATAAGTTTGCAAAATTTCATTATTCATAGACCAGGCTCTGGTGGAAATTTCTCATCCCTGTGGTAGGCCAAATTTATGATGTATAAATTGCCTCCATCATAGCGTATGATAAACGAAGCCAACAGTATCTTATAACATGTGCTTCAGACATGAGGATTCTTTCTGTACAAGGGTGAGAACAACAGGATGGAGATCCTACATGAGGTTCAAAGACTTTCCTTTCTTTCTATTCTGAGTGTGATGCGTGTGATGTTTAGGAGTCCAACATTTCAGATGAACAACTCTAAGACAATGACATGGGTTTTCACTGTGGCAAAGAGCCTGGTGGAAATCTTGGTGGAAATGCTGGATAAACCCATAGATTGGAACTCCACCTCTCATTATGCAATTTCCATTTTTGTGGTATTGGCAACAGGAGGCGGGGTGCACAATTCAACTCACGCATGTTTCAAAGAGGCAGTTTAAGTCCGCAGCCACCTTCCCCCCTGAGTCAGGTTTTGCTATTCATGCAATTTGAAAACTGAAGTATGCAGAGTAGACCTGGTAAGAGCAGATCAGAATGTATTGTGTTTTATTTAGTAGACATGGTAGACCTTCCTGCTCCTATGATACTGCTTGGCCTGCTGTGTTCACCCAGCCCCACACCGTGTTATCTCCTGAGAGGTAAATGGCCCCTTTAGATATGGTCCTAGGACACTTTTTTGGGGACGTCAGATGACATTTGGAAGCCATGAGGTGCCCTTTGGGAAAGGTGAAGTGCCCTTTGCATTTGTTAAAAGTAGACACAGAACGTACACAAATTCATTAACTGATATGTTCATTGGAACAATCAAATGTCAAAACTGTCAAAATTAGCTATTAAGAGGACCTTTCGAAGGTGTCAATAAGCCTTTGAAAGTACTGAAAGGGCCTATTAAAAGCTTGTTTAATGAAGCTTTCAGAACAATTAGAAGTTATCCCCTGTAAATCTTTGAATAAAAATTGTTGTTTGCTTTTTCACTCTATCTGTTGATGTATGTCTGAGGACATCCATAACTGGGTTAACGTTATCAGGACTGATTTGGCAAGAATCCATTATCTCAATGAGGCACCTGCCATTTCACAGTTTGACCAGCAGGTTACACGTGGATTTGACTTGACTTGATTTACTGTCGTCACATGTATCGAGATACAGTGAAAAGTGTTGTTTTGCATGCTATCCAGACGAATTATAGCTTACGTGAGAACATCAGGATAATAGAACAGAATGCAGAATACGATGTTACAGCTACAGAGAAGGTGCAGAGAAAGGTCAACTCTAATATATGAGAGGTCCTTTCATAAGTCTGATCACAGCGAGGAAGAAGCTGTTCTTAAATCTGTTGGTATGTGGTTTCAAACTTTTGTACCTTCTGCCCAATGGAAGAGGTGGCAGAGAGTGCAACCAGGGTGAGAGGGGTCCTTGATTATTGTTGGTTGCTTTCCCGAAGCAGTAGGAAGTATAAATGGAGTCAATGGATGAGAGGCTGGTTTGTGTGATGGGCTGGGCTGTGTTCACAACTCTCTGTAGTTTCTTGGGGTCTTGGGAAGAGCAGTTTCCGTACCAAACTCTGATGCATCCAGATAGGACTTTTTTTTATGGTCCAACAGAGATCGTATATAGTCCATATGTATATTGTCACATATGGGCCAACCAAGATGGTATATAGTCCAGCTGAGATCATACGTTATCTATATATTGTCCAAATGAGATCATATAACCTTACATAGTACAACAGAGATCATTTATAGTCATATACAGTCCAACTGAGATCGTATTTAGTTCATATATTCAGGAAAAAGACATGACGGTGTTGATCTCAACCCTGGGCCAGAGGTAGAGACATTGGGTTGTGCATGAATCACTATTGTAATTGTTGCAGTGAAGTTGTCCCAACTTTCACTTGTCACATCTTAGACATGAGTAAGCACATACATGGGACTCAAAATCACTCATTCCACTCCAGACAGATGAAAATGCTCTGAAAATGAAAAGAGTTATGCAACTGGAGTTAATTTACGAATGCATTCTCCATGTTTATAGACTTTAATGACAAGCAGTTTGGTTACGAAGAGTATAATTAAAATGTGGGCTGGTGTGCAGATGAACTTGCACAATTCAGTGCTGTCAGGGCCTGTGTGTTTTGGCAAAATTACATAAAGACCAACTGGAATTCTCTGTCACAGAAAGCAGTTGATGCCAAAACATTAAATGTTTTCAAGAAGTTAGACATTGTCCTTAGGGCTAACGGGATCAAAAAAATGTGGGGGAGAAAGCGGGAACAAGATACTGAGTTGGATGTTCAGCCATGATCATATTGAATGGCAAAGCAGGCTCAAACAGGCCTCCTCCTGTTTTCAGTGTCTCTATTTGTTTTTTGTCATCAGTTACACCATCACCATTTGCACATTCCATGACAGTTGTGTTAGCAAATAAGTCAGGAAGGGAATGAATCCAGTGTTCTGTAGGATGTGAGACTTGATCTCAATTACGGTTATTTCATTGACATGACAGGGCAAAGCTGGTTAGAGGGACTGCAACACGGAATTCTGAGAAAGACAGATCCAGATTTGGGAACATGTGCTCTGGGACTGAGACAATGAAAGGGAGGTTGGAGATGGGATGGTAGTTTGCCTATTGAGTATGTTCCAGTCAAAACAAGAACCTAACTATTCTGGGAGAGTAGGAACTGCAGATGCTGGAGAATCTGAGATAACAAGGTGTAGAGCTGGATGAACACAGCAGGCCAAGCAGCATCAGAGGAGCAGGAAAGCCGAAAGAAATTTCTGATGAAGGGTCTAGGCCCGAAACGTCAGCTTTCCTGCTCCTATGATGCTGCTTGGCCTGCTGTGTTCATTCAGCTCTACACTTTGTTGTCCCTAACTATTCTAATTCCATGTTCCAGCAATTGGCCCATAGCCTTGGCATTTCAAGTGCACATCTCAATACTTCTTAAACCTTATGAAGGTTTCTGCTTATGCCATCTTCACATGCAGTGAGTTTGTTCCAGATTCCTACCACCTTCTTAGGGGTAAAAGTCACATTCCCTCCCAACCCCTGCCTCTTACCTTAAATCTGTGCCCCTTTGGTCATTGATTCCTCCACCAAGAGTGAAAGGTTCCTTCCTGTCTACCCTGTCTGTGCTTCTCATCATTTTATACATCTCAATCATGTCCCCTCTCAATCTCGTCTGCTCTAAGGAAAACAACGCCAGTCTGTCCCTCCAGCTCAGGCAACGTCCTGGTAAATCTCCGCAGCACCCTCTCCAGTGCTATCACATCCCTCCTGCAATGTGGATTCCAGAACTGCACACAACACTCTAGTGGCCAAACCAACATTTTATACAGTTCTAGCGTAGCCTCCCTGTTCTTAAACTCTATGCCTCAGTCTTCTTAACCACTTTATCTATTTGTCTATAATTTAATTAGCTGCACAATTTATTGAACTGACATAACAAAATGCGAACTCAACACTTTGTCAGTGGGTTACTGAGGCGACAGTTTTGATCACAGTTAATGCTTTTTCACAATGCCATACCTTGTCTCTTTGATGTGGTTGAACCTAAGGTAGGTTTGAATCCTCGTTGTTAAGCATGCTGTACAGATTTGTAAAAAATTCCCTGATGTAGCAAAGGGCTTGGTTTCTGTTAGCTTTTCAAACAAACGTTTTATTGCACCATAAACACTTCATCAACAGTCTGGTGTTTATACAGTGGAATTTATACAGCTCAATTTGCTCAACCTACACATTTCGGTGAGATGAAATGGACAAATTAGAGATTAGCTACGAAACCTGCTGGGTGCTATGCCAGATGTTGGTAATGCCTGTCTATTGGGAATTATCCATCTAAATAATTGGCAAGGATACTGTCCAAATTACTCATTGCTGCAATTAAAAAGATAACAGAATTACCACACTATCTCATGTTTAGAGCTGTTTGACAGGGAGGAGTAATCCCTGGGGTGATTAGGAATGGGCAAAGAAGATGGGCCTAGAAAATAAACACCAACATCCGTGAACAGATAAATAAATGGAGCAGACCGGTTCGGTTTCTCAGTAAGATTTCTCAGAGTTGGAGAGTTGCGCTCAGAGCCTGATTTCAAACAGCTCCGGGTAGGTAGAGAAACAAAGCTACAAACTTCACATCACATTCAGCACAAGTCTAACATTTGGTAGGAACATTGGGGCTGGTGGGTAGACTTCCCATATCTAACCGGTTCCCTACATAAGGAGCTAAAGCTTGGCAAAGACCCAGCCATGTACAGAGAGACCTCAATGTAGAAATGAGCCACAACACATTCAAAGGGATGTAACACTGTGGGTTACTGGGCACAGAACTCAAGATGTAAGTGATTCATCAGGGAACTTAGTTATTTTTGTCTAGAACAATGTTCACATGGAGTGGGGAGAGTGTTAACCAGACCCCACAGTGATCAACAATGCACATCTGTTAAAGCAGTCATGAGATATACAATAACATTGAAGAGCGCCTTGTAATATAGTTTGGTGAATTGCCAATGCTTTCCCATCCAGCTGGTGGATTAAGCTCTGTACTGATTGTATCAAGGTCAGCCAGGTGTACCTCATACAATATGAGTTCCCAGATTGGGGCTGTTAACCTGGTCCAATCAGGGAGCCCTGGCTGACAGATTAGAACAGGCGTGTCAGACATTCTGTTTACTCCGGAGCTGACTCTGAGGGAACTGGATCAGTGTCAAGGACTCTCCACGTGTAAATAAAGGATGACTTGGTAATGCCAAGCTGGCCTCTGTAGAGTTATTTCAACCTCCAAATTGTCAGAAGATTTAAAGTCAGCTCCTGAACGTGAGATTAATCTTCCAAAGTAATCAGTCTGTAATGAATGGAAACGATGCAATAGCAGTAAAATGTCCTTTTTGTAATTGTGTTTTCCTGAGTCTGTTTGGCACAATATTCACAGAATTGCCATGAGGGTAACTGGCAGGTCCAGGAACTGTTTCGGACTGTTGGGATCCTTCAGGAGAGAAGGCTTTACAAACTTGGGAACATCGTAAATAGGCCCAGGAGTAGGCCATTCAGCCCTTTGAATCTGCTCTGCCATTCAATAAGATCATGGTTGATTATCCAACTCAGTTCCTGGTTCCTGCTTTCTCCCCTTTGACAGCTTTAGCTGTAAGAACTATATCCAACTCCTTTTTGAAAACATTCACTGTTTGGGCCTTAGCCGCTTTTTGTGACAGTGAATTCCACAGACTCTCTACTCTCTGGGTGAAGACATTTCTCCTCATCTCAATCCTAAATGGCATCTGGACTCCCCAGGCATCAGGAACATCCTTCCTGCGCTTACCCTGTCTAGTCCCATTAGAATTTTACGATATTTCCCTCATTCCACTAAACTCCAGTGAATATAACCTTTACTGAGATAACAAGCATGGGGCTGGATGAACACAGCAGGTCAAGCAGCATCATAGGAGCAGGAAAACTTGACGTTTCGGGCCTAAACCCTTCATCAGAAAATTTCTGATGAAGGGT